>JBAMJR010000461.1:167500-277500 GCA_038501785.1 Myoxocephalus aenaeus | reverse complement strand
GCAGGTACACACACACACAGACACTGCAGGTACACACACACACAGACACTGCAGGTACACACACACACTGCAGGTACACACAGACACACAGACACTGCAGGTACACACACACACACAGACACTGCAGGTACACACACAGACACTGCAGGTACACACAGACACTGCAGGTACACACACACACACAGACACTGCAGGTACACACACAGACACTGCAGGTACACACACACACTTCAGGTACACACAGACACACAGACACTGCAGGTACACACACACACACAGACACTGCAGGTACACACACAGACACTGCAGGTACACACACACAGACACTGCAGCTACACACACACACACAGACACTGCAGGTACACACATACACTGCAGGTACACACAGACACACAGACACTGCAGGTACACACACACACACAGACACTGCAGGTACACACACACAGACACTGCAGGTACACACACACAGACACTGCAGGTACACACATACACTGCAGGTACACACACACACTGCAGGTACACACACACAGACACTGCAGGTACACACACACACAGACACTGCAGGTACACACACACAGACACTGCAGGTACACACACACAGACACTGCAGGTACACACACACACAGACACTGCAGGTACACACACACACAGACACTGCAGGTACTGAAGTGGAATTCCCCTCGCCGGGATATTCCTCGAGTGTTCAAGAATTGACAGAACGGGTTATAGTACAATAATGATTATTTATTTAGCAATTACATACATGAAATGCATACCTAATACAAGGCCTTGGTCTCCGCTCCCCTGTCTGTCTGCCCTTCACACGGTCAGCACGCCTCAGGATGAGTGAGCCCCGAACTCAGAGAGTAAAGGGTTCTTATCCTCTTTCTTTCTGACTTTCTCTTTTTTCTGACTCCAATACTTTTCAAATATTCCCAGTGAAAAACACACAATCCAGGTTCCCAGACAACTACCCTTGAAACACTGTTGCTCTCTCCTCAAGGCCGGATACAGGACGAGGGAGAAATAGATGAGTTTGCACCTACTGATAATTTTAATTAATAGTTAGAACAATGAACACAAGACCTGTGTGTGAGACTCATCTCATGGTTCTCTTTCAAGTGTGCTGCTTATTTTCATTGGACGTCCCAAACTTTATCTGACAGACAGGGGAGTAAGAGTTCTGCGGTTTCTCACGCCTGAGACACACACACACATCCTTCAGCTTTAAACAAGCATTGTCTTAAAAACAGAATATTCAGCCGATGCTGTATTAATCATAAACAGAGTATTCAGCTAATGCTATATAAATCATAAATTCTCTTCAGTACACACACACAGACACTGCAGGTACACACACACAGACACTGCAGGTACACACACACACAGACACTGCAGGTACACACACACACAGACACTGCAGGTACACACACACACAGACACTGCAGGTACACACACAGACACTGCAGGTACACACACACAGACACTGCAGGTACACACACACAGACACTGCAGGTACACACACACACAGACACTGCAGGTACACACACAGACACTGCAGGTACACACACACAGACACTGCACACACACAGACACTGCAGGTACACACACACACTGCAGGTACACACAGACACTGCAGGTACACACACACAGACACTGCAGGTACACACACAGACACTGCAGGTACACACACAGACACTGCAGGTACACACACACACAGACACTGCAGGTACACACACACACAGGCACTGCAGGTACACACACACACAGACACTGCAGGTACACACACACACAGACACTGCAGGTACACACAGACACAGACACTGCAGGTACACACAGACACAGACACTGCAGGTACACACAGACACAGACACTGCAGGTACACACACACACAGACACTGCAGGTACACACAGGCACTGCAGGTACACACACACACAGACACTGCAGGTACACACAGACACAGACACTGCAGGTACACACAGACACAGACACTGCAGGTACACACAGACACAGACACTGCAGGTACACACAGACACAGACACTGCAGGTACACACACACACAGACACTGCAGGTACACACACACACACACATACACTGCAGGTACACACAGACACTGCAGGTACACACAGACACTGCAGGTACACACACACAGACACTGCAGGTACACACACACACTGCAGGTACACACAGACACTGCAGGTACACACAGACACTGCAGGTACACACACACAGACACTGCAGGTACACACACACAGACACTGCAGGTACACACACACACTGCAGGTACACACACACACACACTGCAGGTACACACACACAGACACTGCAGGTACACACACACACAGACACTGCAGGTACACACAGACACAGACACTGCAGGTACACACATACACTGCAGGTACACACACACACACAGACACTGCAGGTACACACACACACAGACACTGCAGGTACACACACACAGAGACACTGCAGGTACACACAGACACTGCAGGTACACACACACACACACACACATACACTGCAGGTACACACAGACACAGACACTGCAGGTACACACACACACAGACACTGCAGGTACACACACAGACACAGACACTGCAGGTACACACAGACACAGACACTGCAGGTACACACAGACACAGACACTGCAGGTACACACAGACACTGCAGGTACACACAGACACTGCAGGTACACACACACACAGACACTGCAGGTACACACAGACACTGCAGGTACACACAGACACTGCAGGTACACACACACAGACACTGCAGGTACACACACACACTGCAGGTACACACAGACACTGCAGGTACACACACACACAGACACTGCAGGTACACACACACACAGACACTGCAGGTACACACAGACACTGCAGGTACACACAGACACTGCAGGTACACACACACAGACACTGCAGGTACACACACACACTGCAGGTACACACAGACACTGCAGGTACACACAGACACTGCAGGTACACACACACAGACACTGCAGGTACACACACACAGACACTGCAGGTACACACACACACTGCAGGTACACACACACAGACACTGCAGGTACACACACACAGACACTGCAGGTACACACACACACAGACACTGCAGGTACACACAGACACAGACACTGCAGGTACACACATACACTGCAGGTACACACACACACACACACACACACACATACACTGCAGGTACACACAGACACAGACACTGCAGGTACACACACACACAGACACTGCAGGTACACACACACACAGACACTGCAGGTACACACACACAGAGACACTGCAGGTACACACAGACACTGCAGGTACACACACACACACACACACACATACACTGCAGGTACACACAGACACAGACACTGCAGGTACACACACACACAGACACTGCAGGTACACACACAGACACAGACACTGCAGGTACACACAGACACAGACACTGCAGGTACACACAGACACTGCAGGTACACACAGACACTGCAGGTACACACACACACAGACAATGCAGGTACACACACACACAGACACTGCAGGTACACACAGACACAGACACTGCAGGTACACACACACACAGACACTGCAGGTACACACACACACAGACACTGCAGGTACACACACATACAGACACTGCAGGTACACACACACAGACACTGCAGGTACACACACACAGACACTGCAGGTACACACACACACACTACAGGTACACACACACTGCAGGTACACACATACACTGCAGGTACACACACACAGACACTGCAGGTACACACACACACAGACACTGCAGGTACACACACACACAGACACTGCAGGTACACACACACAGACACTACAGGTACACACACACACAGACACTGCAGGTACACACACACACAGACACTGCAGGTACACACACACACAGACACTGCAGGTACACACACACACAGACACTGCAGGTACACACACACACACACACAGACACTGCAGGTACACACACACACAGACACTGCAGGTACACACACACACAGACACTGCAGGTACACACACACAGACACTGCAGGTACACACACAGACACTGCAGGTACACACACACAGACACTGCAGGTACACACACACAGACACTGCAGGTACACACACACAGACACTGCAGGTACACACACACAGACACTGCAGGTACACACACACAGACACTGCAGGTACACACACAGACACTGCAGGTACACACATACACTGCAGGTACACACACACACAGGCACTGCAGGTACACACACACACAGGCACTGCAGGTACACACACACACAGACACTGCAGGTACACACACACAGAGACACTGCAGGTACACACACACACAGGCACTGCAGGTACACACACACAGACACTGCAGGTACACACACACAGGCACTGCAGGTACACACACACAGACACTGCAGGTACACACACACACATACACTGCAGGTACACACACACACAGGCACTGCAGGTACACACACACACAGGCACTGCAGGTACACACACACAGACACTGCAGGTACACACACACACAGGCACTGCAGGTACACACACACACAGACACTGCAGGTACACACACAGACACTGCAGGTACACACACACAGACACTGCAGGTACACACACACAGACACTGCAGGTACACACACACAGACACTGCAGGTACACACACACACAGACACTGCAGGTACACACACAGACACTGCAGGTACACACACAGGCACTGCAGGTACACACACACACAGACACTGCAGGTACACACACACAGACACTGCAGGTACACACACAGACACTGCAGGTACACACACACAGACACTGCAGGTACACACACACAGACACTGCAGGTACACACACACAGACACTGCAGGTACACACACACAGACACTGCAGGTACACACACAGACACTGCAGGTACACACACACACAGACACTGCAGGTACACACACAGACACTGCAGGTACACACACAGGCACTGCAGGTACACACACACACAGACACTGCAGGTACACACACAGACACTGCAGGTACACACACACAGACACTGCAGGTACACACACACAGACACTGCAGGTACACACACACAGACACTGCAGGTACACACACAGACACTGCAGGTACACACACACAGACACTGCAGGTACACACACAGACACTGCAGGTACACACATACACTGCAGGTACACACACACACACAGACACTGCAGGTACACACACACACACACACACACACACACACACACACACACACATAATGTGTGTGTGTGTGTGTGTGTGTGACAGAGTCTACCTGCAGTTTTCTCTGGACCACCTCCACATCCTGAGTCCGTCTGTTGCCATGGTTACACACCTGGGACAGAAGAGGGAGGAGTCAGGAGGTGATGTCACAGACCAGAAACAGAGAGGAGGAGAAGAGGAGGAGGAGGAGGAGGAGGAGGAGGAGAAGGAGGAGGCTACTTCTCCAGGGAGGAAGAGGAGAAGAGAAGCCGCCGCTTCCTCCGTTACCGTGACTGCCGGCCCAGTGGGCGGCGGCTCCCAGCCCTGCGTCTCCATGGTGATCAGGGTGGAGCAGAAAGAGGGCGTGGCCTGGAGGAACATGGCGGCGGGGCTGAAGGGGGAGGAGGCGGGGCTAACACTGTGCTGCTCCGTCAGAGCCGCTGTGATTGGTCCAGTGGTCAGCTGGGGGCGGGACCCCAGGAATGAACCAATGACAGACAGAGAGACGGAGACGGCGAGCGAGGTCAAGGTGAGACCCTGCTTCACCTGAAACATCCCATAATGCTCCTGTGTTCAGGGCGTGACTGTCTGTGGGCCTGCAGGTGGTCCTGGTGCTCTCCGGCGGCTCCGCCCGCTGGCTCCCTCTCCTGCAGCCCGGGTGTTTCTACAGGCTCACTGCTCACACACAGGTAAACACACCTGTGATTGGCTGCTGAGAGTTGAGAGGTGTGTTCACCTGTGTGATGGATGATGATTGGTGTGTGTCTGTCCATCAGGATTCCAGCGTTTTGATTGGACGGGGTGTTTCTGGGCGGAAGGGGGTGGAGCTCCACACTGACTCCACCCTCCAGGTCCGCTCTGATTGGAGGCTCCAAACTCTGACCCGCCCCCTGCTGCAGGTGAGTCACCTCGTCTGTGTGTCACCGTAATGATGCGTTGAGCAGCCATCTTGGATTTTGAGTCACAAATCCCAAAGTTTAAACTTCCAAAAGCCGCGGCTCAAACTGTGTTCTCCCACTGGTGTGTGGAACCTGTCCCCACTATGAAGAGAGGGCGGGGCCAGGCAGCGTTAGCTTGATTAGCATGGTTAGCATGGTTAGCTTGTGTAATTCGTGTTACATTACATTACATGTCATTTAGCTGACGCTTTTATCCAAAGCGACTTACAATAGTGCATTCAATCATGAGTACAAACTCAGAACAACAAGAATCAATAATCAATAATCACTAAAGTACAGTTTCTTCAATAGAGTTAAATTACAAAAATTACAGAAAATTACAAAAGTGCTATCAATAAGAGACATCAAAGTGCTACTAGAGTGCTAGGACAGTGTTACCTGTGAATTACACATCCGAGGGCACTCAGGGACGTAACCAATGATGGAAATATACGTAGATTTGTCTCTAGAATGAGGATCATTCATATTAAAAACACATTCATATAAAAAACACATTCATATAAAAAACACATTCATATAAAAAACACATTCATATTAAAACACATTCATATTTAAAACACATTCATATAAAAAACACATTCATATAAAAAACACATTCATATTAAAACACATTCATATTAAAAACACATTCATATTAAAAACACATTCATATTAAAAACACATTCAT
This sequence comes from Myoxocephalus aenaeus, assembly GCA_038501785.1. Classification (NCBI taxonomy): domain Eukaryota; kingdom Metazoa; phylum Chordata; class Actinopteri; order Perciformes; family Cottidae; genus Myoxocephalus; species Myoxocephalus aenaeus. The sequence continues at coordinate 270,662 of JBAMJR010000461.1, read as the reverse complement.
GTTAAAACAACAACCTGGAGTATAATAACAAACAAATCACAACAACATACAGAATGTATGAAGAGTCTCTCTCTCCTCTCTCCAGGCTCTCTCGCCCACAGTCCGGTCCGTCTCTGACGTCCTGGACTGCAGGTAAACTCTCTCTTGTCGGTCACTACAGGTGTTGATGGTCTCAGGTGTGTGTTCCTCTCCTCACCTGTCTGTCACACACCTGTCTGTCACACACCTGTCTGTCACTCACCTGTCTGTCACTCACCTGTCCCTCACTCACCTGTCTGTCACTCACCTGTCTGTCACTCACCTGTCTGTCACTCACCTGTCCCTCACTCACCTGTCCCTCACTCACCTGTCTGTCACTCACCTGTCTGTCACTCACCTGTCTGTCACTCACCTGTCCCTCACTCACCTGTCTGTCACTCACCTGTCTGTCACTCACCTGTCCCTCACTCACCTGTCTGTCACTCACCTGTCTGTCACACACCTGTCTGTCACACACCTGTCTGTCACTCACCTGTCTGTCACTCACCTGTCTGTCACTCACCTGTCTGTCACTCACCTGTCTGTCACTCACCTGTCTGTCACTCACCTGTCCCTCACTCACCTGTCTGTCACTCACCTGTCTGTCACTCACCTGTCTGTCACTCACCTGTCTGTCACTCACCTGTCCCTCACTCACCTGTCTGTCACTCACCTGTCCCTCACTCACCTGTCTGTCACTCACCTGTCTGTCACTCACCTGTCTGTCCCTCACCTGTCTGTCCCTCACCTGTCTGTCACTCACCTGTCCCTCACTCACCTGTCTGTCACTCACCTGTCTGTCACTCACCTGTCCCTCACTCACCTGTCTGTCACACACCTGTCTGTCACACACCTGTCTGTCACTCACCTGTCTGTCACTCACCTGTCTGTCACTCACCTGTCTGTCACTCACCTGTCCCTCACTCACCTGTCCCTCACTCACCTGTCTGTCACTCACCTGTCCCTCACTCACCTGTCTGTCACTCACCTGTCCCTCACTCACCTGTCTGTCACTCACCTGTCTGTCACTCACCTGTCTGTCCCTCACCTGTCCCTCACTCACCTGTCTGTCACTCACCTGTCCCTCACTCACCTGTCCCTCACTCACCTGTCCCTCACTCACCTGTCCGTCACTCACCTGTCTGTCACTCACCTGTCTGTCACTCACCTGTCTGTCACTCACCTGTCCCTCACTCACCTGTCTGTCACTCACCTGTCTGTCACTCACCTGTCCCTCACTCACCTGTCTGTCACTCACCTGTCTGTCACTCACCTGTCTGTCACTCACCTGTCCCTCACTCACCTGTCCCTCACTCACCTGTCTGTCACTCACCTGTCTGTCACTCACCTGTCTGTCACTCACCTGTCCCTCACTCACCTGTCTGTCACTCACCTGTCTGTCACTCACCTGTCCCTCACTCACCTGTCTGTCACTCACCTGTCTGTCACACACCTGTCTGTCACACACCTGTCTGTCACTCACCTGTCTGTCACTCACCTGTCTGTCACTCACCTGTCTGTCACTCACCTGTCTGTCACTCACCTGTCTGTCACTCACCTGTCCCTCACTCACCTGTCTGTCACTCACCTGTCTGTCACTCACCTGTCTGTCACTCACCTGTCTGTCACTCACCTGTCCCTCACTCACCTGTCTGTCACTCACCTGTCCCTCACTCACCTGTCTGTCACTCACCTGTCTGTCACTCACCTGTCTGTCCCTCACCTGTCTGTCCCTCACCTGTCTGTCCCTCACCTGTCTGTCACTCACCTGTCCCTCACTCACCTGTCTGTCACTCACCTGTCTGTCACTCACCTGTCCCTCACTCACCTGTCTGTCACACACCTGTCTGTCACACACCTGTCTGTCACTCACCTGTCTGTCACTCACCTGTCTGTCACTCACCTGTCTGTCACTCACCTGTCCCTCACTCACCTGTCCCTCACTCACCTGTCTGTCACTCACCTGTCCCTCACTCACCTGTCTGTCACTCACCTGTCCCTCACTCACCTGTCTGTCACTCACCTGTCTGTCACTCACCTGTCTGTCCCTCACCTGTCCCTCACTCACCTGTCTGTCACTCACCTGTCCCTCACTCACCTGTCCCTCACTCACCTGTCCCTCACTCACCTGTCCGTCACTCACCTGTCTGTCACTCACCTGTCTGTCACTCACCTGTCTGTCACTCACCTGTCCCTCACTCACCTGTCTGTCACTCACCTGTCTGTCACTCACCTGTCCCTCACTCACCTGTCCCTCACTCACCTGTCTGTCCCTCACTCACCTGTCTGTCCCTCACTCACCTGTCTGTCACTCACCTGTCTGTCACTCACCTGTCTGTCACTCACCTGTCTGTCACTCACTCACCTGTCTGTCACTCACCTGTCTGTCACTCACCTGTCTGTCACTCACCTGTCTGTCACTCACCTGTCCCTCACTCACCTGTCCCTCACTCACCTGTCTGTCACTCACCTGTCCCTCACTCACCTGTCTGTCCCTCACCTGTCCCTCACTCACCTGTCTGTCACTCACCTGTCCCTCACTCACCTGTCTGTCACTCACCTGTCTGTCACTCACCTGTCTGTCACTCACCTGTCTGTCACTCACCTGTCCCTCACTCACCTGTCTGTCACTCACCTGTCTGTCACTCACCTGTCTGTCACTCACCTGTCCCTCACTCACCTGTCCCTCACTCACCTGTCTGTCACTCACCTGTCTGTCACTCACCTGTCTGTCACTCACCTGTCTGTCACTCACCTGTCTGTCACTCACCTGTCCCTCACTCACCTGTCTGTCACTCACTCACCTGTCTGTCACTCACCTGTCTGTCACTCACCTGTCTGTCACTCACCTGTCTGTCACTCACCTGTCCCTCACTCACCTGTCTGTCCCTCACTCACCTGTCTGTCACTCACCTGTCTGTCACTCACCTGTCTGTCACTCACCTGTCTGTCACTCACCTGTCCCTCACTCACCTGTCCCTCACTCACCTGTCTGTCACTCACCTGTCTGTCACTCACCTGTCCCTCACTCACCTGTCTGTCACTCACCTGTCTGTCACTCACCTGTCCCTCACTCACCTGTCCCTCACTCACCTGTCTGTCACTCACCTGTCTGTCACTCACCTGTCTGTCACTCACCTGTCCCTCACTCACCTGTCCCTCACTCACCTGTCTGTCCCTCACCTGTCCCTCACTCACCTGTCTGTCACTCACCTGTCTGTCACTCACCTGTCTGTCACTCACCTGTCTGTCACTCACCTGTCCCTCACTCACCTGTCTGTCACTCACCTGTCTGTCACTCACCTGTCCCTCACTCACCTGTCCCTCACTCACCTGTCTGTCACTCACCTGTCCCTCACTCACCTGTCTGTCACTCACCTGTCTGTCCCTCACCTGTCCCTCACTCACCTGTCCCTCACTCACCTGTCTGTCACTCACCTGTCTGTCACTCACCTGTCCCTCACTCACCTGTCTGTCACTCACCTGTCTGTCACTCACCTGTCTGTCACTCACCTGTCTGTCACTCACCTGTCTGTCACTCACCTGTCTGTCACTCACCTGTCTGTCACTCACCTGTCTGTCACTCACCTGTCCGTCACTCACCTGTCCCTCACTCACCTGTCCCTCACTCACCTGTCCCTCACTCACCTGTCTGTCACTCACCTGTCTGTCCCTCACCTGTCCCTCACTCACCTGTCTGTCACTCACCTGTCCCTCACTCACCTGTCTGTCACTCACCTGTCCCTCACTCACCTGTCTGTCACTCACCTGTCTGTCACTCACCTGTCCCTCACTCACCTGTCTGTCACTCACCTGTCCCTCACTCACCTGTCCCTCACTCACCTGTCCCTCACTCACCTGTCTGTCACTCACCTGTCTGTCACTCACCTGTCTGTCACTCACCTGTCTGTCACTCACCTGTCCCTCACTCACCTGTCTGTCACTCACCTGTCCCTCACTCACCTGTCCCTCACTCACCTGTCTGTCACTCACCTGTCCCTCACTCACCTGTCCCTCACTCACCTGTCTGTCCCTCACCTGTCCCTCACTCACCTGTCTGTCACTCACCTGTCTGTCACTCACCTGTCTGTCACTCACCTGTCCCTCACTCACCTGTCTGTCACTCACCTGTCCCTCACTCACCTGTCCCTCACTCACCTGTCCCTCACTCACCTGTCTGTCCCTCACCTGTCCCTCACTCACCTGTCTGTCACTCATCTGTCTGTCACTCACCTGTCCCTCACTCACCTGTCTGTCCCTCACCTGTCTGTCCCTCACCTGTCCCTCACTCACCTGTCCCTCACTCACCTGTCACTCACCTGTCTGTCACTCACCTGTCTGTCACTCATCTGTCTGTCACTCACCTGTCCCTCACTCACCTGTCTGTCACTCACCTGTCCCTCACTCACCTGTCTGTCACTCACCTGTCTGTCACTCACCTGTCCCTCACTCACCTGTCTGTCACTCACCTGTCCCTCACTCACCTGTCCCTCACTCACCTGTCCCTCACTCACCTGTCTGTCACTCACCTGTCTGTCACTCACCTGTCTGTCACTCACCTGTCTGTCACTCACCTGTCCCTCACTCACCTGTCTGTCACTCACCTGTCCCTCACTCACCTGTCCCTCACTCACCTGTCTGTCACTCACCTGTCCCTCACTCACCTGTCCCTCACTCACCTGTCTGTCCCTCACCTGTCCCTCACTCACCTGTCTGTCACTCACCTGTCTGTCACTCACCTGTCTGTCACTCACCTGTCCCTCACTCACCTGTCTGTCACTCACCTGTCCCTCACTCACCTGTCCCTCACTCACCTGTCCCTCACTCACCTGTCTGTCCCTCACCTGTCCCTCACTCACCTGTCTGTCACTCATCTGTCTGTCACTCACCTGTCCCTCACTCACCTGTCTGTCCCTCACCTGTCTGTCCCTCACCTGTCCCTCACTCACCTGTCCCTCACTCACCTGTCACTCACCTGTCTGTCACTCACCTGTCTGTCACTCACCTGTCTGTCACTCACCTGTCCGTCACTCACCTGTCCCTCACTCACCTGTCCCTCACTCACCTGTCACTCACCTGTCTGTCACTCACCTGTCTGTCACTCACCTGTCTGTCACTCACCTGTCCGTCACTCACCTGTCCCTCACTCACCTGTCCCTCACTCACCTGTCCCTCACTCACCTGTCTGTCCCTCACCTGTCCCTCACTCACCTGTCTGTCACTCATCTGTCTGTCACTCACCTGTCCCTCACTCACCTGTCCCTCACTCACCTGTCCCTCACTCACCTGTCTGTCCCTCACCTGTCCCTCACTCACCTGTCTGTCCCTCACCTGTCTGTCCCTCACCTGTCCCTCACTCACCTGTCCCTCACTCACCTGTCTGTCACTCACCTGTCCCTCACTCACCTGTCCCTCACTCACCTGTCTGTCACTCACCTGTCTGTCACTCACCTGTCTGTCACTCACCTGTCTGTCACTCACCTGTCCCTCACTCACCTGTCTGTCACTCACCTGTCCCTCACTCACCTGTCCCTCACTCACCTGTCCCTCACTCACCTGTCTGTCCCTCACCTGTCCCTCACTCACCTGTCTGTCACTCATCTGTCTGTCACTCACCTGTCCCTCACTCACCTGTCTGTCCCTCACCTGTCTGTCACTCACCTGTCCCTCACTCACCTGTCCCTCACTCACCTGTCTGTCCCTCACCTGTCCCTCACTCACCTGTCCCTCACTCACCTGTCTGTCACTCACCTGTCTGTCACTCACCTGTCTGTCACTCACCTGTCTGTCACTCACCTGTCCGTCACTCACCTGTCTGTCACTCACCTGTCCCTCACTCACCTGTCTGTCACTCACCTGTCTGTCACTCACCTGTCTGTCCCTCACCTGTCTGTCACTCACCTGTCTGTCACTCACCTGTCCCTCACTCACCTGTCTGTCACTCAGCTGTCTGTCACACACCTGTCTGTCACTCACTCACCTGTCTGTCACTCACCTGTCTGTCACTCACTCACCTGTCTGTCACTCACCTGTCTGTCACTCACCTGTCCCACTCACCTGTCTGTCACTCACCTGTCCCTCACTCACCTGTCTGTCCCTCACCTGTCCCTCACTCACCTGTCCCTCACTCACCTGTCCCTCACTCACCTGTCACTCACTCACCTGTCTGTCACTCACCTGTCTGTCACTCACCTGTCTGTCACTCACCTGTCCCACTCACCTGTCTGTCACTCACCTGTCCCTCACTCACCTGTCTGTCACTCACCTGTCCCACTCACCTGTCTGTCCCTCACCTGTCCCTCACTCACCTGTCCCTCACTCACCTGTCCCTCACTCACCTGTCTGTCACTCACTCACCTGTCTGTCACTCACCTGTCCCTCACTCACCTGTCCCTCACTCACCTGTCCCTCACTCACCTGTCCCTCACTCACCTGTCTGTCACTCACCTGTCCCTCACTCACCTGTCTGTCACTCACCTGTCCCTCACTCTCCTGTCTGTCACTCACCTGTCCCTCACTCACCTGTCTGTCACTCACCTGTCCCTCACTAACCTGTCTGTCACTCACCTGTCCCTCACTCACCTGTCCCTCACTCACCTGTCTGTCACTCACCTGTCCCTCACTCACCTGTCTGTCACTCACCTGTCACTCACTCACCTGTCTGTCACTCACCTGTCCCTCACTAACCTGTCTGTCACTCACCTGTCCCTCACTCACCTGTCCCTCACTAACCTGTCTGTCACTCACCTGTCCCTCACTCACCTGTCCCTCACTAACCTGTCTGTCACTCACCTGTCCCTCACTCACCTGTCTGTCACTCACCTGTCTGTCACTCACCTGTCCCTCACTCACCTGTCTGTCACTCACCTGTCTGTCACTCACCTGTCCCTCACTCACCTGTCTGTCACTCACCTGTCCCTCACTCACCTGTCTGTCACTCACCTGTCCCTCACTCACCTGTCCCTCACTCACCTGTGTGTGGATGTGTGTGTGCAGGTCAGAGTTGGTGTGTTTTCAGGCTCAGGTGAGTGACAGGATCAGTCTCAACGACAGGACCAGTGACTCTGCAGGTGTGTGTGCTGGTGTACGCCTCACAGTGTGTGACCCAACTGGGAGGACTCTTCAGGTGTACCTGGACCTGAGCCACACCCCCTACCCACCTGGCCTGTTGCCCGGCAACACACTGCTGCTGTCTGCTTTCCAGCGGAGAGTGTCCAGGTAACGCTGTCACCCACTTTGAGGCTCCTCCCACGACTGAGGCTCCTCCCTCTATTGAGGCTCCTCCCTCTTTGAGGCTCCTCCTTCTGATTTATTCATAACTATATATTTATGTGTAGCTGCATTTTGTTCTATCCTTGGTTCTTTTGTGTGTGTTAAACTGTGTCTCTCTGTGTGTCTCTCTCTCTCTGTGTGTGTGTGTGTGTGTGTGTGTGTGTGTGTGTGTGTGTGTCTCAGGTCAGGAGGTGTGTACTGCAGCTCTCTTCCTGTCAGCTCAATGAGCGTCGAGACTCTGGGAGAAACGAGGTAACACACTGACCTCTACACTGACCTCTATACTGACCTCTATACTGGCCAGTGGCGGCTGGTGACATTTTTTTGGGGGGCGCAGTTGGGCGGCGCGGTTTAAATAGCACTCCACAATGAGAAGAAAAGATGTTTGGAGTAGAATATTCTAAAAAACAAAGCTTTATTTCAAGGAAACACAGTGCTCAACACTGTCCAATAACAACTATCAACAAACTGTAACTTTGGGCATGAGAGGTTCAGAGCAGAATGGTTTAAGAAACATTCAATGTGGTGGCCAGAGCAACTTCAGGGAATACATTGACGTAGCATTCAAACTGGGGGCCCTGCAGTAAGGTGGCACTGGTGAGGTGGTCTTTGAAGGCAAAGCGTTCCCTGGTGTGTCCAAGTATGGTGTCACAAACCTACAGATAAATATATAGAGAGAGACAGAGACAGTAAGATAAGTTGTGGGGAAATATCTACTACAAACAGGCTTCATACTACAGACAAAAAACTATGTTTTGTGTGTCTTGATGGCTCAGCAACATAGACAAAAGGCCAGGAGCCACCTTGATGGCTGTAGCTATGACACACACACACACACACACACACACACACACACACACACACACACACACACACACACACACACACACACACACACACACACACTCTAACTTGTTGGGGGTTGAATTGGTATTTTAGATAAAGTTATAGTCTGATATGATATCCACCCAAATCTAACAATGTCCAACATGTGTTCTGCTGTGGGAAAGATAAAACATTAAACTCTAACAGGCATCTGCTGATTTTGACACTCACTTCTGCAGCAATCCTTCAGCTCATCTTCCTTCACAGCCGGCGCTTCCTCGGCTGCTCAGAGCCGCTGCACACTGAGCCTCCAGCTAGCAGCTCCGGTTAGCATGTAGCTTGGTGCATGTAGCTTCACTGCTTTGCTGCTGAATATTTAAATCCGGACGTTCGGGTCCCAACTCTTTCAGCCTCTTCTTGTCAACATCTGATCGTGGATTGAAAGGTGTTTCGCGTAGAGATACCACAGAGTTTTCAGTCGCCATACTAACATAATCAAAGTCTCTGCTAGCTGTGTTGCTCGCGTAGCTACGTGGGAGCTATATGGGATGTGAGGGAATGATAAAGGTCTCTGATTGGACGAATAGTCCAACCACGTTGCAATAAGAAACGATGTCATTGGCTAGGGCGCAGATTCGTGCGCCCGAAGATTCACATTTCATCCGCCAATGAGAAGCTGTCCTTGCCGTCACGAGGGTGAAATGTTTGTTCGCTGCCATAGACTCACATTGGGCCGGCGCCCCGACAGGGGGAGGGGCTTTTCTCAGTGGTGATGAATGGCGATATATTATATTTGGTATATCTTAAGTGGTTGTTGACAGGGGCTTACGGTCTCCCACACACATTTAGCTCGTCAACACGGTATATTTCTTATTGAAATTATTTGGTATATAATGTTTTTTGACAGTATATATTATTCTTTTTTTTTCTTCTTTTTTTTTTTTCATCGCAACATTTTAAGAGGGGCGGCGCCCTAGCGCCCTCTATTGACGCACCGCCACTGATACTGACCTCTACACTGACCTCTACACTGACCTCTACTCTGACCTCTATACTGACCACTACGCTGACCTCTACTCTGACCTCTACACTGACCTCTACTCTGACCTCTATACTGACCACTACGCTGACCTCTACTCTGACCTCTACACTGACCTCTACTCTGACTCTATACTGACCTCTACACTGACCTCTACTCTGACTCTATACTGACCTCTACACTGACCTCTACTCTGACTCTACACTGACCTCTACACTGACCTCTACACTGACCTCTACTCTGACCTCTACACTGACCTCTACTCTGACCTCTATACTGACCTCTACTCTGACCTCTACACTGACCTCTACACTGACCTATACTCTGACCTCTATACTGACCTCTACTCTGACCTCTACTCTGACCTCTACTCTGACCTCTACACTGACCTCTACTCTGACTCTATACAGACCTCTACACTGACCTCTACTCTGACTCTACTCTGACTCTACACTGACCTCTACACTGACCTCTACACTGACCTCTACACTGACCTCTACTCTGACCTCTACACTGACCTCTACTCTGACTCTATACAGACCTCTACACTGACCTCTACTCTGACTCTACACTGACCTCTACACTGACCTCTACACTGACCTCTATACTGACCTCTACTCTGACCTCTACTCTGACCTCTACTCTGACCTCTACACTGACCTCTACTCTGACTCTATACAGACCTCTACACTGACCTCTACTCTGACTCTACTCTGACTCTATACTGACCTCTACACTGACCTCTACTCTGACCTCTACTCTGACCTCTATACTGACCTCTACTCTGACCTCTACACTGACCTCTACTCTGACCTCTGGATCAATAACTTTATGTTGGTATTTATTCTTTTATTGATCAGTTTGCATGTTTCCCGTCAGCTCCGTCCGGCCTCCTCCGGCTCCCATGATGCATCTGGGTGCGTGGGCAGTGAGCAGAGAGCAGAGGTGCATTGTGGGTCAGGTCAGATGTCATGTGGTGTGTTTCCTGTTCCTGCAGCTGCAGTGGAGCTGCTCGCTGTGCGGGAGTCTGTACATCCAGGTGCTGTACTGGGTTCTACTGGGTTCTACTGTACTGGGTTCTACTGGGTTCTACTGTACTGGGTTCTACTGAGTTCTACTGTACTGGGGTCTACTGGGTTCTACTGTACTGGGTTCTACTATGTTCTACTGTACTGGGTTCTACTGTACTGGGCTGTACTGGGTTCTACTGTACTGGTTCTACTGGGTTCTACTGTACTAGGGTTTACTGGGTTCTACTGTACTGGGTTCTACTGTACTGGGCTGTACTGGGTTCTACTGTACTGGTTCTACTGGGTTCTACTGGGTTCTACTGTACTAGGTTCTACTGTACTAGGTTGTACTGTACTGGGCTGTACTGGGTTCTGCTGTACAGGGTTCTACTGGGTTCTGCTGTACAGGGTTCTACTGTACTAGGCTTTACTGGGTTCTACTGTACTGGGTTCTACTGTGATCTGCTGTACTGGGTTCTACTGTACTGGGTTCTACTGTACTGGGTTCTACTATACTGGGTTCTACTGGGATCTGCTGTACTGGGTTCTACTGTACTGGGCTCTACTGGGTTCTAATTGGTTCTACTGTACTGGGTTATGATGTACTGGGTTCTAATGGGTTCTACTGTATTGGGTTCTACGGTACTGGGTTCTACTGGGTTTTACTGTACTGTACTCTACTGGGCTCTGCTGTACTGGGTTCTAATGGGTTCTACTGTACTGGGTTCTACTGGGCTGTACTGGGTTCTAATGGGTTCTACTGTACTGGGTTCTACTGGGCTCTGCTGTACTGGGTTCTAATGGGTTCTACTGTACTGGGCTCTACTGGGTTGTACTGGTTCTACTGGATTTACTGGGTTCTACCGGGTTTACTGGGTTCTCCTACCAGTAGAGGACTCTGATCTTCTGCTTCTTTGGTTCTCAGACTTGTTCCAGTTCTCAGTGTCCATCGACTTCATCCGTCTTTCAGTCCAAAGCAAAGTAAGACTTCTTCTTCTGTACTTGTGTGTACTTGTACCTTAAGTCAATACTTGTGTGTGTACTTGTACCTTAAGTTGGTACATGTGTGTACTTGTACCGTACATCAGTACTTGTGTGTGTACTTGTACCTGAAGGCAGTACTTGTGTGTGTACTTGTACCTGAAGTCGGTACGTGTATGTACTTGTACCTGAAGTCGGTACGTGTGTGTACTTGTACCTGAAGTCAGTACGTGTGTACTTGTACCTGAAGTCGGTAAGTGTGTGTACTTGTACCTGAAGTCAGTACGTGTGTACTTGTACCTGAAGTCAGTACGTGTGTACTTGTACCTGAAGTCAGTACGTGTGTACTTGTACCTGAAGGCTGGTGGTGGACGACGGCACCGGTGAGGCCCACGTTTGGTTCTCAGGTGCTCTGGTTCGACCTCTGCTGCGATTGGCTGATTCTCAGTGGGAGGGGCTTCAGAGAGCGCTGCAGGTCAGAGGTCACCTCACAGTCTACCCCCGGGGGCGGAGCTTGGTCAGTGTCACTTCCTGTTTGACATCACAACGTGTGTGTGTGTGTGTGTGTGTGTGTGTGTGTGTGTGTGTGTGTGTGTGTGTCTGTGTGTCTCTCTCTTTCTCAGGTGTGTGTGTATTTACGTGTGTGTGTGTGTCTCTCTTTCTCAGGTGTGTGACTCAGACGACCCCCTCCTCCACTTCCTGTTGTGTGTGTGCAGCAGTGATGTTGTGTGTCGTCAGCTCTCTCTCGCCTGCAGAAACCAGAACAAGCAGAGACCAGAAGGTACTCAGAAGAACACCTGGTCATCACCTGGTGATCACCTGGTGAAAACCTGGTGATCACCTGGTGAAAACCTGGTGATCAACTGGTGAACACCTGGTGAACACCTGGTCATCACCTGGTGAACACCTGGTCATTACCTGGTCATCACCTGGTGAACACCTGGTCATTACCTGGTCATCACCTGGTGAACACCTGGTCATTACCTGGTGAACACCTGGTCATTACCTGGTCATCACCTGGTGAACACCTGGTCATCACTTGGTGAACACCTAGTCATCACCTGGTGAACACCTGGTCATCACCTGGTGAACACCTGGTCATCACCTGGTCATCACCTGGTGAACACCTGGTCATTACCTGGTGAACACCTGGTCATTACCTGGTGAACACCTGGTCATCACCTGGTGAACACCTGGTCATCACCGGGTGAACACCTGGTCATTACCTGGTGAACACCTGGTCATCACCTGGTGAACACCTGGTCATTACCTGGTGAACACCTGGTCATTACCTGGTCATTACCTGGTGAACACCTGGTCATTACCTGGTCATTACCTGGTGAACACCTGGTCATTACCTGGTCATTACCTGGTGAACACCTGGTCATTACCTGGTCATTACCTGGTGAACACCTGGTCATTACCTGGTCATTACCTGGTGAACACCTGGTCATTACCTGGTCATTACCTGGTGAACACCTGGTCATTACCTGGTGAACACCTGGTCATCACCTGGTGAACACCTGGTCATTACCTGGTGAACACCTGGTCATCACCTGGTGAACACCTGGTCATTACCTGGTCATTACCTGGTCATCACCTGGTGAACACCTGGTCATCACCTGGTGAACACCTAGTCATCACCTGGTGAACACCTAGTCATCACCTGGTCATTACCTGGTGAACACCTGGTCATCACCTGGTGAACACCTAGTCATTACCTGGTGAACACCTAGTCATCACCTGGTGAAAACCTAGTCATCACCTGGTGAACACCTAGTCATCACCTGGTCATTACCTGGTCATTACCTGGTCATTACCTGGTCATCACCTGGTGAACACCTAGTCATCACCTGGTGAACACCTGGTCATCACCGGGTGAACACCTGGTCATTACCTGGTGAACACCTGGTCATTACCTGGTGAACACCTGGTCATTACCTGGTCATTACCTGGTGAACACCTGGTCATCACCTGGTGAACACCTAGTCATTACCTGGTGAACACCTGGTCATTACCTGGTGAACACCTGGTCATTACCTGGTCATTACCGGGTGAACACTTGGTCATTACCTGGTCATTACCTGGTGAACACCTGGTCATCACCTGGTCATTACCTGGTGAACACCTGGTCATTACCGGGTGAACACCTGGTCATTACCTGGTCATTACCTGGTGAACACCTGGTCATCACCTGGTGATCACCTGGTCATCACCTGGTCATCACCTGGTCATCACCTGGTCATCACCTGGTGAACACCTGGTCATCACCTGGTGAACACCTGGTCATCACCTGGTGAACACCTAGTCATCACCTGGTGAACACCTAGTCATTACCTGGTCATTACCTGGTCATTACCTGGTCATTACCTGGTGAACACCTGGTCATTACCTGGTGAACACCTAGTCATTACCTGGTGAACACCTAGTCATCACCTGGTGAACACCTAGTCATCACCTGGTGAACACCTAGTCATCACCTGGTGAACACCTGGTCATCACCTGGTGAACACCTGGTCATCACCTGGTGAACACCTAGTCATCACGTGGTCATTACCTGGTGAACACCTGGTCATTACCTGGTGAACACCTGGTCATCACCTGGTGAACACCTAGTCATCACCTGGTGAAAACCTAGTCATCACCTGGTGAACACCTAGTCATCACCTGGTCATTACCTGGTCATTACCTGGTCATTACCTGGTCATCACCTGGTGAACACCTAGTCATCACCTGGTGAACACCTGGTCATCACCGGGTGAACACCTGGTCATTACCTGGTGAACACCTGGTCATTACCTGGTCATTACCTGGTGAACACCTGGTCATTACCTGGTGAACACCTGGTCATTACCTGGTCATTACCGGGTGAACACTTGGTCATTACCTGGTCATTACCTGGTGAACACCTGGTCAACACCTGGTGAACACCTGGTCATTACCTGGTCATTACCTGGTGAACACATGGTCATCACCAGGTGATTACCTGGTCATTACCTGGTCATCACCTGGTCATCACCTGGTGAACACCTGGTCATTACCTGGTGAACACCTAGTCATTACCTGGTCATCACCTGGTGAACACCTGGTCATTACCTGGTGAACACCTGGTCATTACCTGGTCATTACCTGGTGAACACCTGGTCATCACCTGGTCATTACCTGGTGAACACCTGGTCATTACCTGGTCATCACCTGGTGAACACCTGGTCATCACCAGGTGAACACCTGGTCATTACCTGGTGAACACCTGGTCATTACCTGGTCATTACCTGGTGAACACCTGGTCAACACCTGGTGAACACCTGGTCATTACCTGGTCATTACCTGGTGAACACCTGGTCATCACCAGGTGATTACCTGGTCATTACCTGGTCATCACCTGGTCATCACCTGGTGAACACCTGGTCATTACCTGGTGAACACCTAGTCATTACCTGGTCATCACCTGGTGAACACCTGGTCATTACCTGGTGAACACCTGGTCATTACCTGGTCATTACCTGGTGAACACCTGGTCATCACCTGGTCATTACCTGGTCATTACCTGGTCATCACCTGGTCATCACCTGGTCATCACCTGGTCATTACCTGGTCATTACCTGGTGAACACCTGGTCATTACCTGGTCATCACCTGGTCATCACCTGGTGAACACCTGGTCATCACCTGGTCATTACCTGGTCATTACCGGGTGAACACCTGGTCATTACCTGGCGCGTGTGTGTGTGTGTGTGTGTGTGTGTGTGTGTGTGTGTGTGTGTGTGTGTGTGTGTGTGGTGTTCAATAAACCTGGTTCTACTAATAGAAACAGACTTCAGGAGAAATAAATAAAGATTTAATAACTTTTATCAAATAAACAACAGAATATCAACAAATCCTGTAAAATTGAGATAAAACATTCAAAGGAAGGTGAACTGGCTCCGCCTCTTCCTGGGTGTCAGTGTGCAGACAGGTGAGACAGGTGAGGTCAGTCAGCATCCAGGTGCAGACAGGTGAGCTGTGGAGGAGGAGTCACTCTGGTCATGAAGTCTCGTTCTCCTCTGCTGAACCTCTTCATGTCTGAAACAAACAAACAACATAATGACCAGGTGTTCACCAGGTGATGACCAGGTGTTCACCAGGTAATGACCAGGTGATGACCAGGTGATGACCAGGTAATGACCAGGTGATGACCAGGTGATGACCAGGTAATGACCAGGTGTTCACCAGGTGATGACCAGGTGTTCACCAGGTAATGACCAGGTGTTCACCAGGTGTTCACCAGGTAATGACCAGGTGATGACCAGGTGATGACTAGGTGTTCACCAGGTGATGACCAGGTGTTCACCAGGTAATGACCAGGTGTTCACCAGGTGTTCACCAGGTAATGACCAGGTGATGACCAGGTGATGACTAGGTGTTCACCAGGTGATGACCAGGTGTTCACCAGGTAATGACCAGGTGATGACTAGGTGTTCACCAGGTGATGAATAGGTGTTCACCAGGTAATGACCAGGTGTTCACCAGGTGATGACCAGGTGTTCACCAGGTAATGACCAGGTGATGACCAGGTGTTCACCAGGTAATGACCAGGTAATGACCAGGTGATGACCAGGTAATGACTAGGTGTTCACCAGGTGATGACCAGGTGTTCACCAGGTAATGACCAGGTAATGACCAGGTGTTCACCAGGTAATGACCAGGTAATGACCAGGTGTTCACCAGGTAATGACCAGGTGTTCACCAGGTAATGACCAGGTAATGACTAGGTGTTCACCAGGTAATGACTAGGTGTTCACCAGGTGATGACTAGGTGTTCACCAGGTGATGACCAGGTGTTCACCAGGTAATGACCAGGTGATGACTAGGTGTTCACCAGGTGATGACTAGGTGTTCACCAGGTGATGACCAGGTGTTCACCAGGTAATGACCAGGTGATGACTAGGTGTTCACCAGGTGATGACTAGGTGTTCACCAGGTGATGACCAGGTGTTCACCAGGTAATGACCAGGTGATGACTAGGTGTTCACCAGGTGATGACTAGGTGTTCACCAGGTGATGACTAGGTGTTCACCAGGTAATGACCAGGTGTTCACCAGGTGATGACCAGGTGTTCACCAGGTGATGACCAGGTGATGACCAGGTGTTCACCAGGTAATGACCAAGTAATGACCAGGTGTTCACCAGGTGATGACCAGGTGTTCACCAGGTGATGACCAGGTAATGACCAGGTGTTCACCAGGTGATGACCAGGTGATGACCAGGTGTTCACCAGGTAATGACCAGGTGATGACCAGGTGTTCACCAGGTGATGGTCATCACCTGGTAAACACCTGGTCATCACCTGGTGAACACCTGGTCATTACCTGCTCATCACCTGGTCATCACCTGGTGAACACCTGGTCATTATGTTGTTTGTTTGTTTCAGACATGAAGAGGTTCAGCAGAGGAGAACGAGACTTCATGACCAGAGTGACTCCTCCTCCACAGCTCACCTGTCTGCACCTGGATGCTGACTGACCTCACCTGTCTCACCTGTCTGCACACTGACACCCAGGAAGAGGCGGAGCCAGTTCACCTTCCTTTGAATGTTTTATCTCAATTTTACAGGATTTGTTGATATTCTGTTGTTTATTTGATAAAAGTTATTAAATCTTTATTTATTTCTCCTGAAGTCTGTTTCTATTAGTAGAACCAGGTTTATTGAACACCACACACACACACACACACACACACACACACACACACACACACACACACACACACACACACACACACGCGCGCGCGCCAGGTAATGACCAGGTGATGACCAGGTGTTCACCAGGTAATGACCAGGTGATGACCAGGTGTTCACCAGGTAATGACCAGGTGATGACCAGGTGTTCACCAGGTAATGACCAGGTAATGACCAGGTGATGACCAGGTAATGACTAGGTGTTCACCAGGTGATGACCAGGTGTTCACCAGGTAATGACCAGGTGATGACCAGGTGTTCACCAGGTAATGACCAGGTAATGACCAGGTGTTCACCAGGTAATGACCAGGTAATGACCAGGTGATGACCAGGTAATGACCAGGTGTTCACCAGGTAATGACCAGGTGTTCACCAGGTAATGACCAGGTAATGACTAGGTGTTCACCAGGTAATGACTAGGTGTTCACCAGGTGATGACTAGGTGTTCACCAGGTGATGACCAGGTGTTCACCAGGTAATGACCAGGTGATGACTAGGTGTTCACCAGGTGATGACTAGGTGTTCACCAGGTGATGACCAGGTGTTCACCAGGTAATGACCAGGTGATGACTAGGTGTTCACCAGGTGATGACTAGGTGTTCACCAGGTGATGACCAGGTGTTCACCAGGTAATGACCAGGTGATGACTAGGTGTTCACCAGGTGATGACTAGGTGTTCACCAGGTGATGACTAGGTGTTCACCAGGTAATGACCAGGTGTTCACCAGGTGATGACCAGGTGTTCACCAGGTGATGACCAGGTGATGACCAGGTGTTCACCAGGTAATGACCAAGTAATGACCAGGTGTTCACCAGGTGATGACCAGGTGTTCACCAGGTGATGACCAGGTAATGACCAGGTGTTCACCAGGTGATGACCAGGTGATGACCAGGTGTTCACCAGGTAATGACCAGGTGATGACCAGGTGTTCACCAGGTGATGGTCATCACCTGGTGAACACCTGGTCATCACCTGGTGAACACCTGGTCATTACCTGCTCATCACCTGGTCATTACCTGGTCATCACCTGGTCATCACCTGGTCATTACCTGGTGAACACCTGGTCATCACCTGGTGAACACCTGGTCATTATGTTGTTTGTTTGTTTCAGACATGAAGAGGTTCAGCAGAGGAGAACGAGACTTCATGACCAGAGTGACTCCTCCTCCACAGCTCACCTGTCTGCACCTGGATGCTGACTGACCTCACCTGTCTCACCTGTCTGCACACTGACACCCAGGAAGAGGCGGAGCCAGTTCACCTTCCTTTGAATGTTTTATCTCAATTTTACAGGATTTGTTGATATTCTGTTGTTTATTTGATAAAAGTTATTAAATCTTTATTTATTTCTCCTGAAGTCTGTTTCTATTAGTAGAACCAGGTTTATTGAACACCACACACACACACACACACACACACACACACACACACACACACACACACACACACACACACACACACACACACACACGCGCGCGCGCCAGGTAATGACCAGGTGATGACCAGGTGTTCACCAGGTGATGACCAGGTGTTCACCAGGTAATGACCAGGTGATGACCAGGTGTTCACCAGGTAATGACCAGGTGTTCACCAGGTAATGACCAGGTGTTCACCAGGTAATGACCAGGTAATGACACAGGTTCCATGTGCTGCTCTGGTTTCTCCACCAGAGGACGCTGTTTCACATTAAACTAAACTGACCTCTATAAAGAGTTGCAGGTCTAAGCCTGGAGAGGCTTCCTCAGGTGCTTGGGGGTCTTGTGGGGGCCGTGGGGAGGTTTGGAAAGTCCTTGATGAGGTTCTACGGGTCCTTGAGGAGGTTCTGGGGGCCCTCTACAAGGTTCTGGGGGTCTGGGGTTCTCAGGGGTTTGGAGTACTTCAGGTATATCCGACATGATATATTGACGGGTTCTCTGGTTGGTAGAACCTCCAGCAGAGTTGACCTGCTCAGGTGAACCCTGAACCTGGAGGAGCCTGTAGGGGGCGACAGAGCTCCTCCTGCTCTCTGACGCTCACCAGCTAACGTCTGCTGCTGGTGACTGATGACTCACCAGCAGCTCGGCTTCTGATTGGCTGCTGACTGAACAGGAAGTGAAATAAAGGAAATGAAGAGTCGGGACTTTCCAGAGACGCTGAGTTCAGGTTCCTGATGCTAGAACAGAGACGCTGGTCACATGACACACACATACACACACACACACACACACACACACACACACACACAGTTACACACACACACACACACACACACACACACACACACACACACACACACACACACACACACACACACACACAGAGGTCCATAAATATTTGGGCATTGACACATTTTTCATTATTTTGGCTCTGTACACCACAACAAATCAAGATGTGCTTTAAGTGCAGACTTTCCGCTTTAATTTGAGGGTATTTACATCCAAATCAGGTGAACGGTGTAGGAACTACAACACATTAAAATGTGGCCACCCTCTTTTTAAGGGACCAAAAGTAATTGGACAAATTAATATAATCATAAATGTAATCGTCACTTTTAATACTTTGTTGAAAACCCTTTGCAGTCAATGACAGCCTGAAGTCTGGATTCCATAGACATCACCAGACGCTGGGTTTGGTCCCTGGTGATGCTCTGCAGGCCTCTACTGCAACCGTCTTCACTTCCTGCTGCTTCTTGGGGCATTTTCCCTTCAGTTTGGTCTTCAGCAAGTGAAATGCATGCTCAATTGGATTCAGGTCAGGTGATTGACTTGATCATTGCAGAACATTCCACTTCTTTGCCTTAAAAAACTCATTTTTTTCACACACACACACACACACACACACACACACACACACACACACATATACACACAGTCAGACACATTGTCTCTAGACATATATGTATGTATATGTGTGTGTGTGTGTATATATATATATATATATATATATATATATATATACACACATATATTTAAGCAATAAGGTACGAGAGGCAGTACTGTGTCTACAATAACGTACAGTTCAAGGGAGTTGTTAGGCCCGACGCGCAGCCGGCCGGGTGACAGCAGGGTGGAGGATGACTCTCATGATGTAAAGAAGTGCTCTCGCTGCTTCTGTCCGTCTTTTCTCCGTCATGTTTCTCCTCCATGATGTTTAGAGAACTCGCCTCGCGTCGGGAAATTACCGACGTAATTATGTCTCACTGGAAATGATCAGGATGTTGTGATGAAACCCTTTTCATTCCTCATCTTTAGGTTAGGGAGGAAGTGACGTGTGTGTTGTCGTTCGTTATGCTAGTGTGGGGGATGCTACGTGAGCTTGTTAGCTGTTCCGTTTGAGCTAACTTACTGCTAGCGAAGAGCCCCGTTGCAATACTGTGAACACTCAAGCAATAAACCTGCAAGTTAAGGAAACCAACGTCTGAGTCGTTACTGCGGACGTGACGACATCAAAGTTTACACCAAACATGTTTTTAACTGTCAAGCTTGAAATGAAACTAACGGTCAATTTAAATCTAGCTGTTATTTTAAGTGATCACTGATATGGAACGCTCTAAATGTAAACAGGCTGTACAGTACTTTATGGCTGAATAAAGTACACCCCGTGACTCACTCTCAACCAATCAGAATGCTTGATTTCATCTACCCGTATTATAAATATATATATATGACACACACTCTGGTCTGGACTAGTTTCAGGACTGGATCCGCTGCAGGTCTCTCTCTGCTCTACCTGGTAACTGGTGACTCACTGCAGCTCTCCTCTGATTGGCTGCTGACGTGGAAGTGAAAGTCAGGAACGGGACTTTCCACAGACGCTGCTGCGTTCAGGCGCTGCAGGAAACCTCGGCACCTCACACCACTGTGAGGCTCCTGGTGGGAGCCTGAAGGCCTCGTGTGGTCCGACTGGTTTGGTGGTGAACAGAGAACCTCTCATGGTTCCTCCGGTTCCTCAGTCAAAACTACTTTTACTGAGACTGTATGCAACTATCACAACTATCACAACTATCACAACTATCACAACCATCACAACCATCATAACTATCACAACTATCACAGCTATCATAACTATCACAACCATCATAACTATCACAGCTATCATAACTATCACAACTATCACAACCATCATAACTATCACAACTATCACAACTATCACAACCATCATAACTATCACAACTATCACAACCATCATAACTATCACAGCTATCATAACTATCACAACTATCACAACCATCATAACTATCACAACTATCATAACTATCACAGCTATCATAACTATCACAACCATCATAACTATCACAACTATCACAACCATCATAACTATCACAGCTATCATAACTATCACAACTATCACAACCATCATAACTATCACAACCATCACAACTATCACAACCATCATAACTATCACAGCTATCATAACTATCACAACTATCACAGCTATCACAACCATCATAACTATCACAACTATCACAACCATCATAACTATCACAGCTATCATAACTATCACAACTATCACAACCATCATAACTATCACAACCATCACAACTATCACAACCATCATAACTATCACAACTATCACAACTATCACAATCATCGTTTCCTTCAGGCCGCAGTGGAGGAAATGCATCATGTGATAAATGATAAATGAATGAAACTACACACAGATTGTGTGTGTGTGTGTGTGTGTGTGTGTGTGTGTGTGTGTGTGTTATTTTATAAAATGACATTTCTTTGGTCACTCCCCTCTCGTGTGTCTCTGTTTCTTGGCGGTGAGCCAGTTACCTGACGACTAACATGAAGGTTATTATTATTGTCATCAATGTGAAGCGTCTGTGTTCACACAGGAGAACACACACACACACACACACACACACACACACACATACACACACACATACACACACACACACACACACACACACATACACATACACACACACACACACACACACACACATACACACACACACACACACACACACACACACATACACACACACACACACACATACACACACACACACACACACACACACACATACACACACACACACACACACACACACACACATACACACACACACACACACACACACACACACACACACACACACACACACACACACATACACATACACACACACACACACACACACACATACACATACACACACACACACACACACACACACACACATACACACACACACACACACACACACACACACACACACACACACACACACACACACACACACACGTCTGTGCTGACTCAGGTTGTGCGTCGCTGCTGCTCACCATAATTGTGGTGTTGGGTTTAGTGGCTCCTGAAGCCAAACAGAGACTTAACGCTGTATTCTGTAGGTTTGTAATGTTTACACATCAAAGCATTCTGCTGTGCTTAGTCTAGTCCTAAAGATATATTTCATGTATTAAAATCAGGCGAAGCATTTTTTTAAATAAACAAATTCCAGTTTTCCCCACAAACACACATGACTAACCTTATCTATTGCAAACAACTGCATGTTCCTTTCAGACTGATGGTAGGAGGAGCATATGGAGTGTTTTCTTCCAATCGCACTACACTTGCACGTTAGACACGTATTATCTTTGTATTTTACTTATTTTACTCCAACGTCAGCACCTGATTCTCTCAAAATGTCTGAGCCATCCCCAACAAATACCCCTTCCTGGATTGATGCAGCCTGCGACGCAGCCCTGGACATGAAGGACGACGAATCGCAGGGACAGGCAGACCGGAGAAAACACATCCAACATGGCTGAGGGTTTACTGGATGTGACAACCCTGGAGGGCCACCAAGGAGCAGAAGATGGCGCTGATGGAAGCGCTGGAGCTGAGACACAGCAGAGCAGAGGCACGATGGCTGCTCCAGGGCGCTAGTGGAGGCTAACCCCCCCAGGAAGACCCCAGATGAGACCCCGCTGCAAGAAGCAACCCCGAAGGAGGAGATGAAGCAGCCGCCAGCAGAGGCAGCCTCTACACCCCCACCATCGTCCCCCAACCCACCCACCCATAATGATATGTATGGTGTACTAATAACACTGTCATATAATTATGAGTGCTTTCAACACATCCATAAGTTTCTTAAGCGCTAAATAAACTTAAGAACAGCGCGGCATGCAGCGGGTGAGAGTCTCTGTCTGTGAGACGGTGATCGTCTGCGTCTGTGGTGATCAGTGTCCGCGGCTCCAGAAGCTCTCGTAAATAAATGATTCCTTGAAGGCAGAATCTATAGCGCCGCGTACAGGAAGTCATGAGGATGTGAGGACGGACAGGAAGTCATGAGGATGTGAGGACGTACAGGAAGTCATCCTGATGTGAGAACGTACAGGAAGTCATGAGGATGTGAGGACGTACAGGAAGTCATCCTGATGTGAGAACGTACAGGAAGTCATGATGATGTGAGGACGTACAGGAAGTCATGAGGATGTGAGGACGTACAGGAAGTCATGATGATGTGAGGACGTACAGGAAGTCATCCTGATGTGAGGACGTACAGGAAGTCATGATGATGTGAGGACGTACAGGAAGTCATCCTGATGTGAGAACGTACAGGAAGTCATGAGGATGTGAGGACGTACAGGAAGTCATCCTGATGTGAGAACGTACAGGAAGTCATGAGGATGTGAGGACGTACAGGAAGTCATGAGGATGTGAGAACGTACAGGAAGTCATGATGATGTGAGAACGTACAGGAAGTCATGAGGATGTGAGGACGTACAGGAAGTCATGAGGATGTGAGAACGTACAGGAAGTCATGATGATGTGAGAACGTACAGGAAGTCATGATGATGTGAGAACGTACAGGAAGTCATGAGGATGTGAGGACGTACAGGAAGTCATGATGATGTGAGGACGTACAGGAAGTCATGATGATGTGAGAACGTACAGGAAGTCATGAGGATGTGAGGACGTACAGGAAGTCATGAGGATGTGAGGACGTACAGGAAGTCATCCTGATGTGAGAACGTACAGGAAGTCATGAGGATGTGAGGACGTACAGGAAGTCATGAGGATGTGAGAACGTACAGGAAGTCATGAGGATGTGAGGACGTACAGGAAGTCATGAGGATGTGAGAACGTACAGGAAGTCATGATGATGTGAGAACGTACAGGAAGTCATGAGGATGTGAGGACGTACAGGAAGTCATGAGGATGTGAGGACGTACAGGAAGTCATGAGGATGTGAGAACGTACAGGAAGTCATGATGATGTGAGAACGTACAGGAAGTCATGATGATGTGAGGACGTACAGGAAGTCATGATGATGTGAGGACATACAGGAAGTCATGAGGATGTGAGGACGTACAGGAAGTCATGAGGATGTGAGGACGTACAGGAAGTCATGATGATGTGAGGACGTACAGGAAGTCATGATGAT
Source organism: Myoxocephalus aenaeus (assembly GCA_038501785.1). Lineage (NCBI taxonomy): Eukaryota > Metazoa > Chordata > Actinopteri > Perciformes > Cottidae > Myoxocephalus > Myoxocephalus aenaeus. The sequence continues at coordinate 246,423 of JBAMJR010000461.1, read as the reverse complement.
GTGAGGACGTACAGGAAGTCATGATGATTTGAGGACATACAGGAAGTCATGAGGATGTGAGAACGTACAGGAAGTCATGAGGATGTGAGAACGTACAGGAAGTCATGAGGATGTGAGAACGTACAGGAAGTCATGAGGATGTGAGGACGTACAGGAAGTCATGATGATGTGAGGACGTACAGGAAGTCATGATGATGTGAGGACGTACAGGAAGTCATGATGATGTGAGGACATACAGGAAGTCATGAGGATGTGAGGACGTACAGGAAGTCATCCTGATGTGAGAACGTACAGGAAGTCATGAGGATGTGAGGACGTACAGGAAGTCATGAGGATGTGAGGACGTACAGGAAGTCATGAGGATGTGAGGACGTACAGGAAGTCATGAGGATGTGAGAACGTACAGGAAGTCATGAGGATGTGAGAACGTACAGGAAGTCATCCTGATGTGAGGACGTACAGGAAGTCATGAGGATGTGAGAACGTACAGGAAGTCATCCTGATGTGAGGACGTACAGGAAGTCATGAGGATGTGAGGACGGATCTTGGCGATCTCAAAGAACTCTCTCCCAATAAAACTAATATAACTAATATCGCTCCTTCATCAATGAGGAAGGGAGCTGCCTTTTTTGTCCGGTGGGAGTGGCCAGCTTATCCAGTGAATTTCAGTTAGCCTGCCCGGGAGCAGGTTTACATTTTTGGCTGTGTTGCTATGGTGATTTATCTAAGCTTGCTTCGAGAAACTGAATAAGCCTGACCTACGTCATCTTATCCTGACAATTAGCCGCTAACTCAGTAAGCCAGGTACGAAAAATAGGGCCCAGGTGTTCAAGCTGCAGACATGAGGAAGGAAATACAAATGTGAGAAGCTGAGAGAAGAGGAAAGAGGACAACAACAACAACAACAACAACAACAACAAGGATCCTCTGAACAACAGATGCTCAGTAGTTTAGTCGATGTTCTAACTGAACTGTTTTAAGAGACAAATAATTTGTTTGATTCTGTAAATAATTAATTAACTTTATTATAAATCTACTTCATATTTTATATGAATTCATTAAAATAATCCTCCAGTAAAATCTTTCATGTTGAAGATGAAACTTTAGTTTTTCAGCTCGACGTCAACGTCTGAATTTAAAAACCTTATTTTGAAAAACTCAACATTATGTAACAGTTTCACATGAAACAATGAGCTTTATTTTGAAAAGCCTCCATAATACACATTGATTATTGATTGATCTCCACTGTCCTCATGTCTTCATGTTAAAGTTCATGTGAGCAGCAGCAGTCTCTACCTGGAAACAGATGATGTCACAACAGCTCTGCTCTCTCATTGGCTGCTGTGTGTCAGACCTCAGCTGCTGCTGGAGTTTCCTCTTCAGACGGTTCAGGTCTACAGAGGGTTCAGGTCTACAGAGTCTCAGAGGGTTCAGGTCTACAGAGTCTCAGAGGGTTCAGGTCTACAGAGGGTTCAGGTCTACAGAGTCTCAGAGGGTTCAGGTCTACAGAGTCTCAGAGGGTTCAGGTCTACAGAGTCTCAGAGGGTTCAGGTCTACAGAGGGTTCAGGTCTACAGAGTCTCAGAGGGTTCAGGTCTACAGAGTCTCAGAGGGTTCAGGTCTACAGAGTCTCAGAGGGTTCAGGTCTACAGAGGGTTCAGGTCTACAGAGTCTCAGAGGGTTCAGGTCTACAGAGGGTTCAGGTCTACAGTCTCAGAGGGTTCAGGTCTACAGAGAGCTGAAGATGATGATGATGATGATGAAGATGATGATGATGATGGTCCTCTCTGGTGTCCTCTGTGATTCAGCTGAAGGTCAGTTTCTGTCTCACTTTAAACTCAAGTTTCAACTTCTGAACAACAAACAAACAAACAGTTTGTTTACTGACGGTCTGAACAACAAACAGTTTGTTTACTGACGGTCTGAACAACAAACAGTTTGTTTACTGACGGTCTGAACAACAAACAGTTTGTTTACTGATGGTCTGAACAACAACAAACAGCTTGTTTACTGACGGTCTAAACAACAACAAACAGTTTGTTTACTGACGGTCTGAACAACAAACAGCTTGTTTACTGACGGTCTGAACAACAAACAGTTTGTTTACTGACGGTCTGAACAACAACAAACAGCTTGTTTACTGACGGTCTAAACAACAACAAACAGTTTGTTTACTGACGGTCTGAACAACAAACAGTTTGTTTACTGACGGTCTGAACAACAACAAACAGCTTGTTTACTGACGGTCTAAACAACAAACAGCTTGTTTACTGACGGTCTAAACAACAAACAGCTTGTTTACTGACGGTCTAAACAACAAACAGTTTGTTTACTGACGGTCTGAACAACAACAAACAGTTTGTTTACTGACGGTTTGAACAACAAACAGTTTGTTTACTGACGGTCTGAACAACAAACAGTTTGTTTACTGACGGTCTGAACAACAAACAGTTTGTTTACTGAAGGTCTGAACAACAAACAGTTTGTTTACTGACGGTCTGAACAACAACAAACAGCTTGTTTACTGACGGTCTGAACAACAAACAGTTTGTTTACTGACGGTCTGAACAACAACAAACAGCTTGTTTACTGACGGTCTAAACAACAAACAGCTTGTTTACTGACGGTCTAAACAACAAACAGCTTGTTTACTGACGGTCTAAACAACAAACAGTTTGTTTACTGACGGTCTGAACAACAACAAACAGTTTGTTTACTGACGGTTTGAACAACAAACAGTTTGTTTACTGACGGTCTGAACAACAAACAGTTTGTTTACTGACGGTCTGAACAACAAACAGTTTGTTTACTGAAGGTCTGAACAACAAACAGTTTGTTTACTGACGGTCTGAACAACAACAAACAGCTTGTTTACTGACGGTCTGAACAACAAACAGTTTGTTTACTGACGGTCTGAACAACAACAAACAGCTTGTTTACTGACGGTCTGAACAACAAACAGTTTGTTTACTGACGGTCTGAACAACAACAAACAGCTTGTTTACTGACGGTCTGAACAACAAACAGTTTGTTTACTGACGGTCTGAACAACAACAAACAGCTTGTTTACTGACGGTCTAAACAACAAACAGTTTGTTTACTGACGGTCTGAACAACAAACAGCTTGTTTACTGACGGTCTGAACAACAAACAGTTTGTTTACTGACGGTCTGAACAACAACAAACAGCTTGTTTACTGACGGTCTGAACAACAAACAGCTTGTTTACTGACGGTCTGAACAACAACAAACAGCTTGTTTACTGACGGTCTGAACAACAACAAACAGTTTGTTTACTGATGGTCTGAACAACAACAAACAGCTTGTTTACTGACGGTCTGAACAACAAACAGCTTGTTTACTGACGGTCTGAACAACAAACAGTTTGTTTACTGACGGTCTGAACAACAAACAGTTTGTTTACTGACGGTCTGAACAACAAACAGTTTGTTTACTGACGGTCTGAACAACAACAAACAGCTTGTTTACTGACGGTCTAAACAACAACAAACAGTTTGTTTACTGACGGTCTGAACAACAAACAGTTTGTTTACTGACGGTCTGAACAACAACAAACAGCTTGTTTACTGACGGTCTAAACAACAAACAGCTTGTTTACTGACGGTCTAAACAACAAACAGCTTGTTTACTGACGGTCTAAACAACAAACAGTTTGTTTACTGACGGTCTGAACAACAACAAACAGTTTGTTTACTGACGGTCTGAACAACAAACAGTTTGTTTACTGACGGTCTGAACAACAAACAGTTTGTTTACTGACGGTCTGAACAACAAACAGTTTGTTTACTGAAGGTCTGAACAACAAACAGTTTGTTTACTGACGGTCTGAACAACAACAAACAGCTTGTTTACTGACGGTCTGAACAACAAACAGTTTGTTTACTGACGGTCTGAACAACAACAAACAGCTTGTTTACTGACGGTCTAAACAACAAACAGTTTGTTTACTGACGGTCTGAACAACAAACAGCTTGTTTACTGACGGTCTGAACAACAAACAGTTTGTTTACTGACGGTCTGAACAACAACAAACAGCTTGTTTACTGACGGTCTGAACAACAAACAGCTTGTTTACTGACGGTCTGAACAACAACAAACAGCTTGTTTACTGACGGTCTGAACAACAACAAACAGTTTGTTTACTGATGGTCTGAACAACAACAAACAGCTTGTTTACTGACGGTCTGAACAACAAACAGCTTGTTTACTGACGGTCTGAACAACAAACAGTTTGTTTACTGACGGTCTGAACAACAAACAGCTGAACCTTGTGTTTCTCTCCAGTTCTACATGAAGACATGTATATGAATGGATGTTCAGACTCTGATGGAGAGAACATGGTTGGTCTGGATGGTGAAGTGATTTGGTTTGCAGACTTCAAACAGAAGACAGGAGTTGAGCCTCAGCCCAGTTTCATAGATCACATGACCAACCCAGAAGGAGCTTATGAACAAGCTGTGGCTAATCAACAGATCTGCAAACAGAACCTGGAAAATGTACGTAAAGCCTTCAAGGACTTCCCACTGGAGCGAGGTAACGACCAACACTTTATACTTATATAAATATATATATTTATATATATATATATATATATATATATATATATATATATATATATATAATGTCTAATGTGCCTTTCTGTTAACTTTATGGAACATAAACGTAAATTACAGCCTCAAGAAATATTGCATTGTTTGTTAACTTTAAATAGTTTGGTTCATTTGAATATTTGTTTTCTTTTGTATTTACACAACATTTATTGTTGATTAAAGAACAAACAGCCAGCGTTCCTCTAAAACAACAACAACTCAAATCTGCTCTCTTCCCATCAGTGAGCCACGCTGTTTGTTTACTGACAGCCTGAACAACAAATAAACAAGTCAACTTTACTTTAAGTAAACAGATAAATACTTAAAGATGAGTCCATCTGATCTGATGATGCATCTTCTGTTCAGATCCTCCTTCCAGTCCGATCATGTACTCCAGAGACGAGGTGGAACCCGGAGAGAAGAACGTCCTCATCTGTCATGTGACTGGGTTCTTTCCTGCTCCAGTGAGGTTCTCCTGGACGAGGAACCAGCAGAACGTCACTGAAGGAACCAGCACCAACGTTCCCTTCATCAACAATGACGGAACCTACAACCAGTTCTCCAGACTGGAGTTCAACCCTCAACTGGGAGACATCTACGGCTGCACGGTGAAGCACCTGGACCTGGAGCAGACCCGGTTCTGGGGTGAGTCCTCGAGTCCTCGAGTCTGTCTCCAGATGTCCTCATGTCCTCGAGTCTGTCTCCAGATGTCCTCGAGTCCTCGAGTCTGTCTCCAGATGTCCTCGAGTCCTCATGTCTGTCTCCAGATGTCCTCGAGTCCTCGAGTCTGTCTCCAGATGTCCTCGAGTCCTCAAGTCTGTCTCCAGATGTGAAGCCTGATGTCCTCATGTCTGTCTCCAGATGTCCTCAAGTCTGTCTCCAGATGTGAAGCCTGATGTCCTCGAGTCCTCATGTCTGTCTCCAGATGTGAAGCCTAGTGTCCTCATGTCTGTCTCCAGATGTGAAGCCTAGTGTCCTCATGTCTGTCTCCAGATGTGAAGCCTAGTGTCCTCATGTCTGTCTCCAGATGTGGACATGAAGCTCATTGTCTCTCTGTTCTGTCTCCAGATGTGAAGCTCATTGTCTCTGTTCTGTCTCCAGATGTGGACATGAAGCTCATTGTCTCTGTTCTGTCTCCAGATGTGGACATGAAGCTCATTGTCTCTGTTCTGTCTCCAGATGTGGACATGAAGCTCATTGTCTGTCTCCAGATGTGGACATGAAGCTCACTGTCTCTGTTCTGTCTCCAGATGTGGACATGAAGCTCATTGTCTGTCTCCAGATGTGGACATGAAGCTCACTGTCTCTGTTCTGTCTCCAGATGTGGACATGAAGCTCACTGTCTCTGTTCTGTCTCCAGATGTGGACATGAAGCTCACTGTCTCTGTTGTCTGTCTCCAGATGTGGACATGAAGCTCATTGTCTCTGTTCTGTCTCCAGATGTGAACATGAAGCTCATTGTCTCTGTTCTGTCTCCAGATGTGGACATGAAGCTCATTGTCTCTGTTGTCTGTCTCCAGATGTGGACATGAAGCTCACTGTCTCTGTTCTGTCTCCAGATGTGGACATGAAGCTCATTGTCTCTGTTCTGTCTCCAGATGTGGACATGAAGCTCACTGTCTCTGTTGTCTGTCTCCAGATGTGGACATGAAGCTCACTGTCTCTGTTCTGTCTCCAGATGTGGACATGAAGCTCATTGTCTCTGTTGTCTGTCTCCAGATGTGGACATGAAGCTCACTGTCTCTGTTCTGTCTCCAGATGTGGACATGAAGCTCATTGTCTCTGTTCTGTCTCCAGATGTGGACATGAAGCTCACTGTCTCTGTTCTGTCTCCAGATGTGGACATGAAGCTCATTGTCTCTGTTCTGTCTCCAGATGTGGACATGAAGCTCACTGTCTCTGTTCTGTCTCCAGATGTGGACATGAAGCTCATTGTCTCTGTTGTCTGTCTCCAGATGTGGACATGAAGCTCACTGTCTCTGTTCTGTCTCCAGATGTGGACATGAAGCTCACTGTCTCTGTTCTGTCTCCAGATGTGGACATGAAGCTCACTGTCTCTGTTCTGTCTCCAGATGTGGACATGAAGCTCATTGTCTCTGTTCTGTCTCCAGATGTGGACATGAAGCTCACTGTCTCTGTTCTGTCTCCAGATGTGGACATGAAGCTCACTGTCTCTGTTCTGTCTCCAGATGTGGACATGAAGCTCATTGTCTCTGTTCTGTCTCCAGATGTGGACATGAAGCTCATTGTCTCTGTTCTGTCTCCAGATGTGGACATGAAGCTCATTGTCTCTGTTCTGTCTCCAGATGTGGACATGAAGCTCATTGTCTCTGTTCTGTCTCCAGATGTGGACATGAAGCTCATTGTCTGTCTCCAGATGTGGACATGAAGCTCATTGTCTGTCTCCAGATGTGGACATGAAGCTCACTGTCTCTGTTCTGTCTCCAGATGTGGACATGAAGCTCACTGTCTCTGTTCTGTCTCCAGATGTGGACATGAAGCTCATTGTCTCTGTTCTGTCTCCAGATGTGGACATGAAGCTCACTGTCTCTGTTCTGTCTCCAGATGTGGACATGAAGCTCATTGTCTCTGTTCTGTCTCCAGATGTGGACATGAAGCTCATTGTCTCTGTTCTGTCTCCAGATGTGGACATGAAGCTCACTGTCTCTGTTCTGTCTCCAGATGTGGACATGAAGCTCATTGTCTCTGTTCTGTCTCCAGATGTGGAGACGCCTCAGCCCAGCGTTGGACCGGCGGTCTTCTGTGGACTGGGTCTGACTGTCGGTCTTCTTGGTGTCGCTGCTGGAACGTTCTTCCTCATCAAAGGAAACGAGTGCAGCTGATGGTTTCATCATCTTCATCATCATCTTCATCATCATCTAATCCAGAATCAATAATTAATCTCTCTGATTCTTATTATTGTATGAATTGATCTTGAATATCTGCGTGCTCTTATTTTGAAATAGAGATGAAACCATGATCAGCTAGCTCTGCTCTGATTGGCCGATCACATTTAATTCTCAGTTATAATTATAATAGTTTTGACTTCTGTGTTTTTTAATAATCAATCTTTGATGTTTTTTCTTCTTAAAGTTAAACTTCACAGCTTCAGTTAAAATGAAGTGTGGAGTCAGACCAGTTTCAAAGCAGCCAATCAGATCCTCTCTGAAGCAGTGATGTCATCACGGGGTCTCAGGAACCAATCAGCAGCCTCGGAACACAAGGAGCGCGTTAGCTTGATGCTACGTGTCCTCTGAAGACGCCTCAGAGACAGAAGCTGTGATTCTTCTGCACTTTAATAAACATTTAATAATTATTACATTTAGGGAATGACATCATGTTACAGCTGATCAAAGTGTTTTCATGTCAACATGATAATAATAAAGAAATGAAACGTGAAAACAACTTCCTGCTGTTTGTTGATTCTCTTCAGTGTTCTCATGAAACACATCAGATACAACGTGGGACTCTATGCTAAGCTATGCTAATATAAACTATGCTAATATAAACTATGCTATGCAAAACTAAGCTAAGATAAGATAAACTATGCTAAACTATGCTATGATAAACTAAGCCAAGCTAAACTAAGCTAAGATAAACTATGCTAAGCTAAACTAAGCCAACTATTAATATTAAATAATCAGAGTGTGATTATGAATAATAAATGAGAAACGATAAATAATAAATAATAAATGATAATGATAAATAACTAATGTTAAATACTAAATATACATGGTAATTATTAAATGATAACTGATGAATAATAAATGACTGGATTCTATTCTCACAGATAATCTGATAAACAACATTACATTACTTTTCATTTAGCTGACGCTTTTATCAGAGAGATTTACAATAAGTGATTTAACCATGAGGACAAACTCATTTCAATCAGGAGAGACAGTGGGTGATTAGTAGTCAATGTTTATTATGCCGATAATGAGTCCATGGTTACACAGAATTTATTTGGCGCATGGACTCCGCGAGGAGATTGAGATCGCGCTGTGTTTGCCCTGAGCGGCAGCGATCTGTAGATCCCCCCCCGGGGAGTCCAGACACTGGTGGTGGTGGCTGAGGTTCTGCTGGAGTTGCTGGAGATGCCGATGGGGTGCTGAATCTGAGAAGGTGGATGGTGCTGGGGAGGCGGCGGGTCGCATGAGACGGCAGCAGGACGCTAGAGGCGGAGAAGGAGAACATTTAAAGGAGATGGCAGTGAGCTGATAGGATAGCGAGGAGGGCGTGACTCTGCGCTAATGGCTGGGCGCACCCGGCTGCTGAACAGCTGGTAGAGTCTGACACTTCTGACGCTCCTGACAGGGACATCCGGTATGACGTCATGCTGCTGGTGAGGGACGTATGAGTGAGGGCCCGCCTGGTGCGAGGGGGTTGTCTTCCTGTCTGAACTTACACTATAGCTTCATAACAACAAGAATCAAGAAAGTACAATTCCTTCAATAAGTTAAAGTACAAAGTGCTGTCAGTCAGAGACATGTAATGCTGCTAAAGTGCTGCTAGGCGCTACCTTCCTTATTCAAGGTGGAGTCTGAAGAAGTGTTTTAGTTCAGGTGGAGATGTAGAGACTTCCTGATGTCAATGAGGAGCTCGTTCCACCATTCAGGAGCCAGTCTGTAAACATGGGTTTTAAGAAGTGATTTCATAATAATAACTAATAATACTACCACTAATAGTAAGGATGATAATTCTTATTATCATAATTATAATATATGTAATAATATAACCTATCCCAGTGTCCTCTGACTGTGTTTGGCTCCAGCAGCAGACTTTCCTCTGACTTGTCTGCCCGGTAACAGGTGATGATGATGATGACGATGAGGTCATGTGACTCATCCTCTACTTATACAGCAGCTCTCACAGAGACTTTGTCAGTTTGTTGGTGAACAGAGCGACATGGCTTCATCCCGTCTCAGCTTCCTCTTCCTCTTCATCGGCCTCCACGCAGCAGGTAGGATCAATACATGATCACTGATCAATACACTGATCAATACACTGATCACTGATCAATACACTGATCACTGATCAATACACTGGTCACTGACCAATACACTGATCACTGATCAATACACTGATCACTGATCAATACACTGATCACTGATCAATACACTGATCAATACACTGATCAATACACTGATCACTGATCAATACACTGATCACTGATCAATACACTGACCACTGATCAATACTCTGACCGACACACTGGTTATTGATCACTGATCAGTAATCCATAACCCTGCTGGTTGTTCTTCAGATGGATTCATGCACTCCAGAGTGTCCCGCTGTGTCTTCAACTCTTCTGAGATGAAGGACATTGAGTTCATTGACTCTTATTTCTACAACAAGATGGAGTACAGCAGGTTCAGCAGTGAGGTGAACAAGTTTGTTGGCTTCACTGAGTACGGAGTGAAGAACGCTGAGTACTGGAACAAAGACACTTCATTCCTGGCTGCTGAGAGGACTGCGAAGGAGGCCTACTGTCTACACAACATCCAGATTGACTACCAGGCTGTTCTGACTAAGTCTGGTGAGTCTGGGTCTGTGTGACATCATCATCATCATCATCATCATCATCATCATCATCAATAACAATATTGTTATTATTATGATAATTATTATTGTTATTATCATTATGATGATTATTATTGTTGTTGTTATTATTAACTCAATGATCATATTCACTGAACTGGAGCTCAGATTAGGTTTTTATTATTATTAATTATTATTATTTCATTTTCACAGAAGATTTTAAAGCTTTGATTTAAATGAAGTTGTTTAAACGTGTTATGATTTATAATATCAGACATATTTTAACAAACGTTCACATCAGACTAAAGACTCTGACGCCCCCTGGTGGTGAAGCTCTGCTACTACAACATTTACATTATAGTAGTACTACTACAACATTTACATTGTAGTACTACTACAACATTTACATTGTAGTAGTACTACTATAACATTTACATTGTAGTAGTACTACTACAATGTAAATGTAGTAGTACTACTACAACATTATACTTCTCTAATGTGATCAATAACTTACTGTGATCTATATACTTCTCTAATGTAATCAATAACTTACTGTGATCTATATACTTCTCTAATGTGATCAATAACTTACTGTGATCTATATACTTCTCTAATGTAATCAATAACTTACTGTGATCTATATACTTCTCTAATGTAATCAATAACTTACTGTGATCTATATACTTCTCTAATGTAATCAATAACTTACTGTGATCTATATACTTCTCTAATGTAATCAATAACTTACTGTGATCCATATACTTCTCTAATGTGATCAATAACTTACTGTGATCTATATACTTCTCTAATGTAATCAATAACTTACTGTGATCTATATACTTCTCTAATGTGATCAATAACTTACTGTGATCTATATACTTCTCTAATGTAATCAATAACTTACTGTGATCTATATACTTCTCTAATGTAATCAATAACTTACTGTGATCTATATACTTCTCTAATGTAATCAATAACTTACTGTGATCTATATACTTCTCTAATGTAATCAATAACTTACTGTGATCTATATACTTCTCTAATGTAATCAATAACTTACTGTGATCTATATACTTCTCTAATGTGATCAATAACTTACTGTGATCTATATATGAAAGCCTTCTGGAGGTCAATGTAAATACCAATAGAATACTCATCATGTTCTTTGTTATTCTTCCACATCTCCATTAGTTCAGAGGTAGTAGTTCTATTTTTACTAAATCCATACTGATGTTCACTCAATAATTCATGTTGACTTATAAAGAGATCAAATGTTTGCAGAAATAATGTCTGTAATATTTTAGAGAATGGAGGAAGAAGGGGTATTGGTCTATAATTATCCATGTCATGCTTATCTCCATTTTTAAATGTTGGTATTACCTTTGCAGTTTTCATTTTATTATGAAAAATACCTTTTTGAAAGACGGATTACATTTATAGGTCAGAGGTCCTGCAATACAATCAATGACTTCTTTAATGATTACCATATCAATAGAATATATATCAGAAGATCTTTTGGTTTTAAAGTTTTTTACAATTTCAATGATATCAGTTTCATTCACCGCACAAAGGAACCTGGAATTTAAATGATCCTTAATAAGGTTATCAAACTAATCTTTGTTGTTATCAGGCACAACTCTTGTTTTGTCCAGAGTCGTTAAACAGCCACAAAATAATCATTACATCATCAACAATACTTTTTAAATCGTCCACTTTGGCATCAGAGCTGTCAGAAAATAACATTCATTCATAACATTAATTCAGATTTGTATTCTTTATTTCTGATAATCTGATTGATTACTTTCCAAGTCCTTTGCATATTGTTTGTACTCTCCTCTAGATCTACCAGTCGATCACAGAGGTGTGGGTAGATCGCATGCCATTAAAAAAAAAAACTTTATCGACAAATCCCAGCTCCCAGTGTGCAAATGAAGTCAGTCACCACGGACCGCAACGGTCGGCCGCTTGAATGGATGCATTGCTGAGTACAGGACATGTTTTCCCACTTCCTTAATGACCACTGCATATACAGCAACAGGCACTATGCCTACAACGCTGAACATGATGGAGATCATGGATGTGGCGACAAAGATCGTCTATTGGAGCGAGAGCTCTTCAGAGAAGGACTGCAGCCACTCTGACTTCTACACACTGACGTGAGACGGCTTATAGAGCTCTGTCCGGAGATACAGGAGTTCCTCCATGGTGTTAAACATGCAGAATACAACTAAGAGCATCTCACATGCTCACGTTTCTGCATTACGATTTAAAAGGTGTGTACATTGTGTTCCCCTGAGAGGGAGCAGCAAGACTCAATAAGTCTTTTTCATTTACTGTTAAACCCTTGCACTTTAACTGTCGGGTAGATGGACTATTTTTTTACTTTTGGACTTTGAATGTCACTGCAGCCAGTTATTCTTTAGTTATTTTGCACTTTCAGAGGCTTGATTGCTATTTTCAGTTACTTTTAAAGCTTTATTTGTACTTTTTCAAATTCCAACATTTTGAGTCATTATTTTTAATTTGCTATAGGAAATAGTCATTAGATTAGTCGATTGATCGAAACAAATGTCGATAGATTAGTCGATTATGAAAATAATCGTTAGTTGCAGCCCTAGAGTCAGCCTTTTCCCACATGAAAAATATTAAGTCCGTTCCACCATGATGAGCATTAGTCTGCCTGAGGCTGAGCAGCAGCCCTGCTGGTCCATTCAGTGACGTCATCAGAGTAACATGTAATGACCACAAATGTACAGAATTGTATTGTCATAAGGGTTCATGCAGTTATGCAAGTATTGTAAATATAAAGTATACTCGGTATATTTATAGATTAATAATGCTATATATATATATATATATATATATATATATATATATATATATATATATAGCATTATTAATGTAGGTAGATCTTTTTGACTTGGCCATTTTAAAAGTAGCTCGCGAGCCAAGAAAGTGTGGGCACCCCTGCTGTAGGTGATACTACTGCTACTGTACTGCAGGTGATACTACTGCTACTGTACTGCAGGTGATACTACTGCTACTGTACTGCAGGTGATACTACTGCTACTTGTACTGCAGGTGATACTACTGATACTACTGATACTACTGATACTTGTACTGTAGGTGATACTACTGATACTACTGCTACTTGTACTGTAGGTGATACTACTGATACTACTGCTACTGTACTGCAGGTGGTACTACTGATACGTGTACTGCAGGTGGTACTACTGCTATTGTCTTAAGTACTCCTAGTATTAATAAAAGGTGTTTGTGAGTGAACGGTGGTCTTGCCAGGGGAAGAGGAGGGGAAGGGAGGGGGGGGGGGGGGGGGGGGGGGGGGGGGGGGGTTGGTTAGGAAAGGCAAGACCTCACCTAACTCGGTGGCACTCCGTCGGCTAATTATCCTAGTGATCCCGGAGGAAATAACAATCCTCATCCGATATTGGTATAACACCTTCGGTCCTTTATCTCGCCCCGTGCTAAATCGTTAGGTTTTTGTGTTATTTTCGAAATAAGTTATAGGTTTTGTCGAGGGTGTTTTACAGCTTGCGCTCGAGGTCCCCTGCGGTGGGCTGTAACTCCTCTCAACCCTTATCAAGCGAGTACGTATATCGTCTATACCTTCTCTACCTATTGACACCATCTCATCATTATGACAAACACTGCAAAAGTCTTCACCCAAAGATACTTACCTTAAGTTTCTTTGGTAGATTCAGTCGTCACTTCTGTATCTCACGGTGGATGGACAGGGAAAGAGGGTTTAAATTGTTTTAAAGAACCAGAATCCTTGTTTTGGTTTCAGTCCCTTACGAATAAGGCTGAGTTTTATTTAAAGATTATCTTACATACAAAAAAATCAATTCAATCAAACAGTGTAAAAATCACAAGTAACTAAGAGAAAGGGTTAAGTTTTTAGAGCTGGTGAATCAACACCTCTTCTCTCTTCTCTCCTCCTGCACAGAATATGCGAGGCATCCCCCTCCTGATAGTAGAAGTTTCTTCCAGACTCTAAAGCTGGAGACCTGTCCCAACCCTTAAGAGCTGGGACAGGTCCAATCTGATTTTTCTCCTTAACTAGTAAAGATGCATATCAAGTCCAGTTTTCTCAGAATCTGGTGAAATCCCTTTTAAGCCTGAGATCTGGTGAAAAACCACCTCTTCTCTCTTCTCTCCTCCTAGTAGAATAACCAGGCACCCACAAAAAACATGCATTGCTACCCCCCCTTTTAAACACCAGAGTGTCATAAGTCATGCTGTCACCAGAGTTGGACAGAGGAGGTTTTACTTGCATGCTCTTTAACAGAGAGAACAGAGAGAACATTTAACACATCTCATTCAAAAAGAGTATATAACATAGAAACTTATAGTGTCCTATGGATTTGATGTGGTCTAATCACAAACTATAATTGAAATAAAAACCAAACATTATATATATGTTCAAATGGTTACATAGAAAAAGAAAATGATTATACATTTATAATAGTTAGACTTTTTTACTTTCATATTTTTCCTCGATCACTCAACATCCTCCTCATGAAAGTAACAAAGTCTTTGGACCCTTAAAGTCACATTTTTCAATTGTCTCTGTTATCACGCACTCCAGATTGCCTGCGGTCCATCAGGACTTTGAGAAATGGGTCCTGCGTCCTTGACCTGTTGATGCTGTCCCGGTGCGATTGACGTCGTCTTGGCTGGAGCTGGTCTCTCTGGGGCCTGCTCCATGGGTTCAGCCTCCGGTCCAGGTTCCAGTGGGTTCACTGCCCCTAGTCCAGGTTCCAGTGGGTTCACTGCCCCTAGTCCAGGTTCCAGTGGGTTCACTGCCCCTAGTCCAGGTTCCAGTGGGTTCAGGTCCAGGTACCGATTCTGGGAAATTAACTGCCTCAGAATAGGAGGTTATCTGTGAACCTAAACTAGACTCTCTAGCGACTAGGTCTAAGTCATTCACTAACTGAACAATCTCCACTTCATTCTGAAATTCATAATCAGGTGTAGGTACTAAATTGAGCACATCTTTTAATTCTTCCCAATCTGTAGGAAATTCAACTGGGGTTTGATGGGGTCCTGAACTCAACTCAACACCTTCCTTCTTGGTTTTATTGCGGGCCTTCCTAGATCTAGTGCTGATAAGGCGCATGCCGCCTGCAATAACAGGTTTAGAATGCTTTGTGTCCTTCTTCTTGGCCTTTGGTCCTCCTCAAGAGGTCGTGCTGGATGGCGTTTTCACAGCGCTCTGAAGATCAATCAATTCCATCTGTAAATGGTGCAAATATTTTTCTACTTGAAGTCTTTCCATCTTGTTAACTTGGCACAGGGTGTCTGTTTATTCTCTCCCCCTTCAGTCTAAGTGGGTGGGGGGCAGTTTTATGATCAGAGGTTCTATTTTATTGGGGGGGTCTTTTCTGTGTCTCCCCTGTCGTATTAGTGTTGCCTTTTGTAGTTTCACAAATTATACTTTGTCCTGGTATATACTCACTCCAGGTGAGATATTGAGTGGGATTGTCAGGGTCTGACATCTTCCCTATTTGAATCCCCCCCTGTCCTCCGTGAGACAAAACAAATGCAGTGCGTCTGATGAGTGGATGGTAAACTGAATAATCTGAACCCTCTGCCATTATCTATTCCGAAGTTGAACCGGGTGAACTGGGCCGAGTCGTTTTAGATCATCAATATTACCCCTTTTGAGAATCACTTTGTCTGTGCCTTTGCAAGTTATTTGTATTGGTTATGCTGGTTGTCTATTCCCTCTGTCTACCCACACCTGGTCCCCTGTCTTAAGCAGGGGGGGTCATGGTTAGATCCATCAGGGATATAAGCAACTACTTTAGGCAAAGATAAATGTTCGTTCAGGTTTAGTTGCTGAACTGGAACGTCCAAATCTTTCTTGGAATTTGCTCTAATCCAATCTTTTGCAAATGGTTCTTGCGGTACGGACAGGATACACTTTCGTATCTCCACCCCCATTATCCGTGATAACCACAAAATATTTGTTACCCAGGGTTGATGGGATTAAAGGTCCCGCCACGTCAGCTGAAAAGTGTTCTCTAGTTTTATGAGTTTTAATATGTCTCATATCACATTTTACGCGTGGCAGCCGCCTTTTAACGCGCAGTCTTTGCATCGTCTTTTCATAATATTAAAATTCTGTTTTAATTTATGAAAGGTTATTTTTCGATCTTTGAGGAACTGTCTCATTCTCTCTAAACCGATGTGACCCAAAGATTGGTGGAGATTCAACAAAACTCTTTGTGCTTCGCTTTCAGGTATAACAATCTGTTCATTTTGTTCCCATTCTTTAGGGGAAATGCAGATTGCTTTATACAAAGCGCTTTGCACAGTTACTTCCATGTTTGTGCCTACAGAATGGGGATAATCATCTCGATTTTGTGCCATCCTGTCTACCTCTTCCTTGAAGAGTACATCGTCTGTTTTTTCTTTAGTATGGCTATGTATGTGCCTCATAACAATTTATTTTACTATTCCTAAGCTCAGCAATTATTGTCCAATAATCAGAGTGTGCTAATGGGTTGCCTTAAAACCTCTGAGTTCCCACATTTCTAAATCTTCATTAAAGCTATTGCTACAATAGTAATTAGGGCCCGAGCACTGACGTAGTCAGAGCGGAGGACCTATTGTTATTCGATTTTAGCGACCAATGCGCAGGGAAAAGAGGTGCTTGGGATAAACCTACATTCTTCAAAATTTCCACACCCATCCGACTCGGCGGAAATTTTAATCTGATTTGGGTGTCGGCCAAAAGTCTGAGAAAATGTCTCTCTAGCGCCCCCTTTAGTTGTGAAAGCCCACCCTTTTTGCGAACTTTGACCGATTGACTTGAAATTTTGCACACATGTCCGGGTGGGACTGCTCTACAAAAAACTCATCCGTGAAAATAAAATGCGCCTAATTAGATTTTCTTATGTTTCCGACTGGTAAGCCCCCCTCTTTAAGTCTCTCATGCTGTCCATGGCTGGAGCTAGAGTGTGGGGGTGAGGTTGTAAATACCAGACCAGGGTCCTCTGCATGCTACCTCGGGTCGGGGGAATCATGAATTTGTTGTGGGGTATCTAATCTCCCCCTTTTCCATTAGTGGTTAAATAACAAATCATATTGGTCTCTCTTTTCCTTCTCACCAACTCTAATATGGTTAAGGAAAATATTGCTTATACATTTCCGCCTGTTCTTTGTCTATATACAGCGGCAGTATTTAGGTGCTTCTTTAACTCTTAATTCTCCCTTTAGAGTGTACAAGGGTATTATGTCTCTTTCAGAAAGTTTTCCAGGTTATTCTCTGGTAATGAGCTCGGTTAGCTCGGTTTCATTTTCTGAAAACCATTCACTGGGTGTTTCCGAATCTCCTCGGGGTTGTGCGGTTATCATTTTTCCTTTTTTGTTTTGTTTTTCTAAGTTATTTTCTTTTTGTTGTGTTTTGTTTTATCTCCACATTAAAATTTCTGGGTCGTTCTTTATAGTCCCTGCTAATGTTTAACCCTCGCGGCAATGGTTCCTCAGATAACGGGCCGACCTCCGCTTCCTTCTCCTTGTTTTATGTTGAATTCTACGGATTCGTATAATGTTGCCTACAGTATAGAACAGTTAGCGCGTCATAGTTCCCCTTACTCCTACCATTAATCCTAAAACCGGTCAGGTGTCACCCCGTGTCCGGTACTCATTTAGAGATGGATCGGTTTAGTAAGCTTCTACTCCTTACCATTTAACGAGACTTTTCTAGGTCGTGTTTTATGGTCCTTTAGTTTAACTCGAGGTTCGTAATGTTACTCGGTCCTCAACGTTGGGCTCCATGTAGCGTGAACGGTGGTCTTGCCAGGGGAAGAGGAGGGGAAGGGAGGAGGGGGGGGGAGTTGGTTAGGAAAGGCAAGACCTCCCACCTAACTCGGTGGCACTCCGTCGGCTAATTATCCTAGTGATCCCGGAGGAAATAATAATCCTCATCTGCTATTGGTATAACACCTTCGGTCCTTTATCTCGCCCCGTGCTAAATCGTTAGGTTTTTGTGTTATTTTCAAAATAAGTTATAGGTTTTGTCGAGGGTGTTTTACAGCTTGCGCTCGAGGTCCCCTGCGGTGGGCTGTAACTCCTCTCAACCCTTATCAAGTAGTACGTATATCGTCTATATCTTCTCTCTACCTATTTTGACACCATCTCATCATTATGACAAACACTGCAAAAGTCTTCACCCAAAGATACTTACCTTAAGTTTCTTTGGTAGATTCAGTCGTCACTTCTGTATCTCACAGTGGATGGACAGGGAAAGAGGGTTTAAATTGTTTTAAAGAACCAGAATCCTTGTTTTGGTTTCAGTCCCTTACGAATAGTAAGGCCGAGTTTTATTTAAAGATTACCTTACATACAAAAAAATCAATTCAATCAAACAGTTTAAAAGTTTACAAGTAACTAAGAGAAAGAGTTAAGTTTTTAGAGCTGGTGAATAAACACCTCTTCTCTCTTCTATCCTCCTGCACAGAATTGCGAGGCACCCCCCTCCTGATAGTAGAAGTTTCTTCCAGACTCTAAAGCTGGAGACCTGTCCCAACCCTTAAGGGCTGGGACAGGTCCAATCAGATTGTTCTCCTTAACTAGTAAAGATGCATATTAAGTCCAGTTTTCTCAGAATCTGGTGCAATCCCTTTTAAGCCTGAGATCTGGTGAAAAACCACCTCTTCTCTCCTCCTGCACAGAATAGCCAGGCACCCCAAAAAACATGCATTGCTACCCCCTCTTTTAAACACCAGAGTACATAAGTCATGCTGTCACCAGAGTTGGACAGAGGAGGTTTTACTACCTTATTTGGTGATACTGCCAACGCATGTTCTTTAACAAAGGATTTAACACATCTCATTCAAAAAGAGTATATAACATAGCAACTTATAGCGTCCTATGCATTTTATGTGGTCTAATCACAAACTATAATTGAAATAAAAACCAAACATTATATATATGTTGAAATGGTTACATAGAAATAGAAAATGATTATACATTTATAATAGTTAGACTTTTTTACTTTCATATTTTTCCTCGATCACTCAACAACCATCATTATAATAATGTGTGTTCCAGCTCCGCCCCACGTCAGACTGCGCTCTGTGACGCCCCCTGGTGGTAAACATTCGTCCATGTTGGTCTGCAGCGTCTTCGACTTCTTCCCCCAGAAGATCAAGGTGAGCTGGACCAGAGACGGACTGCCAGAGACCTCTGGGGTCACTTCTACTGATGAGCTGGCAGACGGGGATTGGTACTACCAGGTCCACTCTCACCTGGAGTACACGCCCAGGTGAGTCCACTCCACGTCCAGCTCCAGGTCCAGTTAGGTCTAGGTAGGTCCAGGTCCAGTTAGCTCCAGGTCCAGTTAGGTCTAGGTAGGTCCAGGTCAGTTAGCTCCAGGTCCAGTTAGGTCCAGTTAGCTCCAGGTCCAGTTAGCTCCAGGTCCAGTTAGGTCTAGGTAGGTCCAGGTCCAGTTAGCTCCAGGTCCTGTTAGGTCTCGGTAAGTCCAAGTCCAGGTCCAGTCAGCTCCAGGACCAGTTAGGTCTAGGTAGGTCCAAGTCCAGGTCCAGTTAGGTCTAGGTAGGTCCAAGTCCAGGTCCAGTTAGCTTCAGGTCCACTGCCAGCTCCAATTAGGTTCAGGTTCAGGTCCAATTAGCTTCAGGTTCAGTTGTGTCCAGGTTCAGTTAGGTCCAGGCACAAGTTCAAGTAGGTCCACATCCAGCTCCAGTTAGATTCAGGTTCAGAATCAGGTAGGTTCAGGTCCAGTTGGGTCCAGGTCCAGGTAGGTTCAGGTCCAGTTGGGTCCAGGTCCTGGTTAAGTTAGGTTCAGTTGTTTGAGTGAGTGTGTGAGAAACCCTGATGTGTTGTTGTGTGTCAGCAGGTCTGGAGAGAAGATCTCTTGTGTGGTGGAGCACTACAGCCTCAGCAAACCTCTGGTTACCGACTGGGGTAAGTACCTGTCTGTCTGCACACCTGTCTACCAGCCTCTTGACCCGTCTCTCTGCTAACCGGTCTACCTGTCTGTCTGCACACCTGTCTACCAGCCTCTTAACCCGTCTCTGTGCTAACCGGTCTACCTGTCTGTCTGCACACCTGTCTACCAGCCTCTTAACCCGTCTCTCTGCTAACCGGTCTACCTGTCTGTCTGCACACCTGTCTACCAGCCTCTTGCCCTGTCTCTCTGCTAACCGGTCTACCTGTCTGTCTGCACACCTGTCTACCAGCCTCTTAACCTGTCGCTCTGCTAACCGGTCTACCTGTCTGTCTGCACACCTGTCTACCAGCCTCTTAACCTGTCGCTCTGCTAACCGGTCTACCTGTCTGTCTGCACACCTGTCTACCAGCCTCTTAACCTGTCTCTCTGCTAACCAGTCTACCTGTCCGTCCTCAGACCCGTCCATGCCCGAGTCCGAGAGAAACAAGATCGCCATCGGAGCCTCAGGTCTGGTCCTGGGTCTGACCTTATCTCTGGCTGGATTCATCTACTACCAGAGGAAGGCCAGAGGAGGTCAGAACAGGGCACACGCTGGTTCAGTGGTGGTTTACTTTAGTCCAGACTCAGAGACCAGGTCCACCAAAGTCTGGAAGTAGTTCATCTACACCCTCTGAAACCCGTCTGGTGTTAGAACCACATTGTTCTGAACGACGTTTCAGACCCGTTCAGTCTGGTTTTATTGATGAGGTATCTGGATTTGAGGCTGACCCCCGTCTGTTCTTCTGTTTAAACCAGGTCGGATTCTGGTCCCCAATAACTGAGCCGGCCCTGGTCCTGGTCCTGGTCCTGGTCTTGGTCCTGGTCAGATGGAAGGAAAAGCCGCAGCTGCTTCAACCCGCTTCATGCTTCCTGCTGAGCAGACTCAGTGCTGCCACCTGCTGGACCGGCTCAGCACCTGATTCTCATGATCTGGACTCTGGTACTGCTGGTCTAACCCTGATGCAGGACTGGACCGTGCTGGATCAGGGTTAGTCTGGACTCTGGTGTATCACGGCTCTGCTTCCTCTGCATGTGATTTGATGCTTTCCTGTGTGAAATCAATATATCCACAAACTGACTCAATAACTGCTTTGAATCAGATATAATTGTTATTTAATGATTTGGGGCTTGTAGGTTGTGCGACTGTTAGATTTATATATTTTTACATTTTTACTGGAGTGAAATGTTTTCTAACCACAATAAACAATCAGAAAACTCTGACTGTGTATTTATTGAACAAATGTTATCTATTCTGTAATGTTACTATTAATCAATGCAAAGTATCACAGCATGTTTAGCTGCTCATCTCCAATGAAGCTAAACCAGCAGCTGGTTAGTGTAGCTTAGCATAAAGACTGAAAACAGGGGGAAACAACTAGCATTGCTCCATCAAATGTAACACGTCCAGCAGCAGGGCTGCGTGATTCTGGTCTAAATAAAAACCACAACCTATTCACTCAGAGCTGAGGTCACCATACATATTGACATATTGACATATTGACATATTTATGAGAGCGCTGTCGTCTTCATGCGGACAGAAGGAACATCATGATTGTTGATGCACAGCTTTTCTTTTAAACAGACAAACTCTTAGTAACTGCATGAAACCAGTGGTGTATTCAAGTACTGTATCTAAGTACAATTTTGAGGTATTTGTACTTTACTTAGTATTTAAATTCACTTCCACTGACAGCTGTAGTTACTTTAAGATTTGACATTAAAAACAAAAACTAAACATTTCATGTAATTTACTTTTTAAATCCCAAAGAGACGAAATTATCCAAATGTCACTAAAAGTGAAATATTAGTGGAAGGTATAAAATAAAAAGATGTTTCTTCTTCTCTTCCATCAATCATCTCACGACCCCTCAGATTTATCTGGTGGCCCTTTGGAGGGTCCCGACCCCGAGGTTGGGACCCTCTGAACAAAAGGACAGAACTTCAGCAGCTCCGGTGACCACAACCTGTGCATTGATCCATCATGTTAACAATCTAATATATCAATATAACAACACTGGGGCACCGCTCATACAGACATCTTCACACTCAAAGAGCTTCAAAGATCTTCCTCACAAACACACCTGACATGATATATAGGATATATAGGAGCAAGGGGTTCTTTAAACTCAACAGAATTCCAACCAAAACTCAACAAACCAGGTCCACTTTCCTCTGATTACAAGGTCTTCTTCCTCTTAACAGTTCTTAGTACTTTCCTGACTGGAGGGGTCCGTTCCCAGTCTGTTTCCCAGCTCCTTCTAGCCGTGTGCTACCTCCCTTCTGTCCTTTGTGAAGGGTTGCTGCAATTAGGTGGCTAGGCATTCTGGGAGATGTAGTGTAACCACCTCGTTACCCTGCTGTTTGTCTCTTTGTTCTTAGACATCCGTTGTAAAGGCAACTGATCCGTCACTAGAGTGAACTTCCTTCCCAGCAGGTATTATTTCAGGGTTTCCAGGACCCATTTTATGACTAAGCACTCTTTCTCCACTGTGGCATAGTTCTTCTCTGGGCAACAACTTCCGACTCAAATAAAGAACAGGGTGTTCCTCACCTTAATTGGTCTGGGCTAGCACAGCGCCCAGACCCGCCTCAGAGGCATCTGCCTGGACCACAAACTCCTTGCTGAAGTCAGGGCAGTAAGGACTGGTTTTGAACACAAGGCCCTCTTCCGGTCGCCAAATGCTTCTTCTGCAGCCAGGGTCCACGTCACCATACGGGATGTTTCTTGGTTGTCAGTTCTGTGAGAGGGAAAGCTATCATAGAAAAGTCAGGGATGAATCGGGTGTAATAATTTGCAAGGCCTCAAAAGGATCTCACCTGCTTCTTGGTCAATGGTTTTGGCCAGACCTGGATGGCACAGAGTTTTGCCTCCTGGGGCTTGACGAGGTCCCGCTCGATGGTGTACCCCAAGTAGTTTGTCTCCCTGAAAGCCAGCTTACTTTTCTTTGGATTCGCCGTCAAGCCTGCTCATTGGAGGGACTCCAGGACCTTCTGCACACAAGGTAAGTGACTTTCCCAGTCTGGGCTCTGAATCTGGGGTTTATGTACCTGATCCATGAAGCGCTGGAACGTGGTGGGAGCTCCAAACAGACCAAAGGGTATCATATGGTACTGCCAGAGGCCTCCAGGGGTGGATAAGGCCATCTTCTTCTTGGATCCTGCAGACAAGGGAACCTGCCAATACCCCTTCGTGAGATCCAGGGTGGTTAGGAATCATGCATTGCCCAGGCTTTCAATCAGCTCGTCATCACGAGGCATGAATATGCATCATATTCAGAAACTTAATTTACTTTTCTACCTTTCGGCCTGGCTCGTCTGCCAGGCCAATGGGGCTTGACTCTTCAATCACATCCAACTCCAACATCTTCCTCACCTCCTCATCAAGCAAACACTTTTTCACCCTGCCCTGTTCCCTTTCCAGTGGGCCTACGACTACCAGCCGTCGCATATGGGCTCGGACCCGGTGGATGCTCATCAGAAACACGCTCCACTACAAGAAGATGGCTGTCTGCCGACAAGCCCCGTCTATTTACCAGAAGATCTGGCTATCTACTTACGACCTCCCTCTTGCGAGTGGAATCCTTGAAGTTGTGTCCCCGGTTTGTAAATTGACCCATACAGCACTTTTCTGACCACTCAAAGTGCTTTAACACTACATGACATCATTCACCCATTCACACACTGATGAGAGGAGCTACCAGGCAGGAGCCACATCAGATTATTAACCATTCATACACCGTAGAACAGCTACAGGAGCAATGTAGGGTTAAGTGTCTTGCTCAAGGACACATCGACATGGGCTAGCGGAGCCGTGGATTGAACCTCCGATCCTTTGATTGAAGGACGATCCTGCTCACCACTGAGCCACAGTCGCTCTCTGGTTTGTTGGCCCATCCCTCATCTCCAAGGTTCATCAACCCGGTGGTGGTTCCACTGAGGCTCCCAAGATCTCTGAGGGTTCATCTCACGTTCCATGTGGCCCGCATCAAACAGGCCTAAGAAAGTCATCTGGTTCAATTCAGTTTATTTTATATAGCCCAACATCACAAATACAAATTTGCCTCGGAGGGCTTTACAGTCTGTAACATAACATCCTGTCCCGGGACCTCACATCGGATCAGGAACAACTCCCCTAATAAAGATAGTAAAACCCTTTCACAGGGAAAACAGGGAAGAAACCTGAGGGAGAGCAACAGAGGAGGATCCCTCTCCTGATGGACAGAAGCAATAGATGTCATGTGGCCAGAATGAATAGCGTAACAGAGTTACAGCACATTACATGAATATGACAGAAATTATTCATATAATGAGTAGTAGGCATGGTCCATGATCCAGATAACCACGATCCATGAAGCAGAAGGAGGGAGAGAGGAGGGGGGGGGGGGGCATCAGCAGGGCCATGGCAGCAGGCAGGACCGATTCCAGACACAACCACAATCCATGGAAACTTAAGCCGAGGAAGCACAGAGGTAGAGTTAGTAATGTGTAATGTGCATTGAAGAGGCATTAATTCATCCAGAGAGAGAGAGAGAAGAGGAGAGAGGAGCGCAGTGTATCCTAAGATGCCCCCCAGCAGTCTAAGCCTATAGCATTTCTAAAAATTCAAGGGGGGGTGTAATCTCTCTGACAGAATCACAGGGTGAGTTGCCCTCGTGAATCGCGAGGGGAGTTGTCTGACTCTCCCTCTCCTGACGGAGTCAGCCCTAACAATAAGCACTATCAAAGAGGAAAGTCTTAAGCCTACTCTTAAATGAGGTGACTGTGTCTGCCCCCCGGACTGAAAGTGGAAGCTGATTCCACAGAAGAGGAGCCCGATAACTGAAAGCTCTAGCCCCCAACCTACTTTTTAAGACTCTGGGAACCACGAGTAACCCTGCATTCAGTGAGCGTAACGCTCTAGTGGGGTAATATGGCACTATGAGCTCTCTAGTGGGGTAATATGGTACTATGGGCTCTTTAAGATATGATGGTGCATCACCACTTAAGGCAGGAGTCCCCAAACTCCTGCCTTTTTCCTGTGAGGGCCACATAACTTTTCCCTTCTCTGATGGGGTCAGTTTGTAAAAGTGTGACGATCACAGGGTGCCTAAATGTAAACATTTATTGTTTTCCAGAAAGCCACACATAACCAAATATTAATAACCCTTTCCGGGATCTTCACAGAAAAAGAAAAGTCAGGAAATAAATAACACTATTTATGAAATAAATAACACTATTTATGAAATAAATAATAACACTATTTATGAAATAAATAATAACCAAATACCCCTCTCTGGGATCTTCACAGAAAAAAGTCGGGAAATATATAATAACACTATTTATGAAATAAATAATAACCAAATAACCCTTTCTGGGTTCTTCACAGAAAAGTCCATTGAACATTAACTTTCTGTTGTGCCGTGCACAATCTTAACAGGTAAAAGTTTAGCTTAGTTGTCAGAGCAGAATCTCTTACTCAAATGACTCATATGAGCAGTCTGTCAAAGTTCTTGTGTTCCTTCCTTATAATCCTTTTGTAGGTTCCAGTAGGCTTGTAGACACCGCTGTCTGCAGCTCTCTCTCATCAACTTCCCTGTGAAAACCACAAAGCAGCAGGCTAAGTGGTACAGCACCTACACAGCACAATACATTTCACTACCAGTATGGTTGTGGAGATGGATTTTATCCCAGTAGATGTTATTATGATTAAATTTGTTTATACTCAGAATGACTCATTCAAGTCAGAAAAGTGAGCTTACCTATGTATGTTCATCAGTGTGAACTGTGGGCTGCATCTGGCTGCTGAGACGTTGAATGTCAGGTTCCATTGCGAGGTGCCATTTCCATTCTGGGTCGATCAGCTCTGGGACCGTTTTATCTTTTGAATGAAGAAATGCGTTCATTTCGGGTAGCAGCTCGTAAAAACGCCTCAGAACTCTGCCCCGGCTCAACCATCGGACCTCTGTGTAGTGCAGCACATCGCCGTGCGCAGACTCCAGTCAGACAGGACTTGTTGGAACTGCCTGTGTTTAAGTCCCTTTGCTCTGATGAAGTTTATGCATGACACCACAACCTCCATGACAGAATCCCACTCCCACACTTTGCAGCACAGTGCTTGCTGGTGAAGTAGGCAGTGGACTTGTATCGGGGCGGTGAGACCCCGTTCTTCCATCTCCCGGTTCATGCGTCCTATTAGACCACGAGACGCGCCCACCATACTAGGAGCCCCGTCAGTCGTGATGCTGGCAAGCTTTGACCAGTCTAGGTCCAACTCTTCCATGGTTTGGCATACTTTGCCGAAAATATCCTCCCCCGTTGTAGTCCCTTTGAGACTTTGGAGGGCTGCCAGCTCCTCGCACATCTCAAAGTTTGCATCTCAAAGTCCGTGCTCTCATCCAGTGCTCATCCAATGAAAAAATGTCAAATTCTTTCGTCTTCTGCTGCAGCTGGGCAGAATTTCTTCAATGCGTCTGGTGATTGTACTCGCCGACACACTCACGGCATTAAAGACATCTTTCTTCTCGGGACACACCTCTTCCGCGACAGCATTCAAACATGTCTTGACAAACTCTCCATCAGTGAAAGGTTTCCCGCTGCTTGCTATCAGCTGAGCAACCCGAAAGCTTCAGCTGAACTTGGCGTACACATGTATTCTGCTGAGCTAACGGTCCACTTTTTAGCGTTGAGAGTTTGTCTGCTCGCATTTGGCCTTGCAAGTTATCATACTTGTCTTTGTGACGGGATTCATAGTGTCGGCGCAGATTGTATTCTTTGAATACTGCCACCGCCTCTTGACAGATGAGACAAACAGCCTTTTCTTTGCATTGAACAAAAAAATAATCGTTTGACCACTGCAGGTTAAATACCCTGCATTCTGGATCCATTGTTCTCTTACCTAACCTTTTCCCCATTGTTCCGTTCTATTTGACAGGGCTAGTGTAGGATTTGCGTGGCCAGACTGAAAAAAAATCATAATGCGTCTCTGGTATTGTTCAGGGGGCCGGCCAAATGTGGAGGCGGGCCGTATCCGGCCCGCGGGCCTTAGTTTCGGGACCACTGACTTAAGGCTTTGTAGGTGAGAAGAAGGATTTTAAATATGATTCTCGATCTTACAGGAAGCCAGTGGAGAGCAGCTAGTACAGGAGTAATGTGATCTCTCTTCCGAGTCCTTGTTAGTACACGAGCTGCAGCATTCTGGATCAGCTGGAGAGACCCAAGGGACTTTCCGGAGCAGCCTGATAATACGGAGTTACAGTAATCCAGTCTTGAAGTAACAAATGCGTGGATCAATGTTTCTGCATCGCTTTGAGACAGGATGTGCCGGATCTTTGAGATGTTCCGTAGGTGAAAAAAGGCAGTCCTTGAGATCTGTTTCACGTGGGAGCCAAAGGATAGGTCCAGGTCAAAAATAACTCCGAGATTCCTTACGGTGGTGGTGGATGCCAGAGCGATGCCATCCAGAGAAACCATATCGTCAGATAGTTGATTTCTGAGGTGTTCTGGGCCGAGTAGAATAACTTCAGTCTTGTCAGAGTTCAGCAGCAGGAAGTTGCAGGTCATCCAGGTCTTGATGTCTTTAAGACACGCTTGAAGTTTAGTGACCTGGTGGATTTCATCTGGCTTGATCGACAGATATAGTTGAGTATCATCGGCATAGCAATCGGCATAGCTGAATTGAATAGCAATGAAAGTTAATGGAGTGTTTTCTGATAATTCCTGCCTCCAAACCCCCTCCTCCCCCCGGATCATCAATGGAGGACCAGTGTACACGATCAGACGTCTTCTGGAAGTTCGCAGACAGGGCCGTGGTCTTCAGTACCCAGTGGACTGGGAGGGTAACGGTCCAGAGGAACGTTCATGGACTTCAGCCAGAGACATTATGGACCGTACCCTCATCCAGGACTTCCATCGCCTTCACCCTAGAGGAGGCAGTTGAGGGGTACTTCAGTTTATTTTGTGTGTGTGTGTGTGTGTATTTGTATTTGTATACATACAGCCCGTTGTCCTGGGGCCAAAGTGACCCATGTACGAGTCAACGTCTCACCAACCCTAACTCTTGTCCCGGGGGGTCAAAATGACCCAGAGTGTATTTCTACATCCTCCCGCGGTCCTCTGGGTCAAAATGGCCCGTGTACGAGTGTATATGTGTTTGTGTGTGTGTGTATTTATATTTGTATACATACAGCCTGTTGTCCTGGGGTCAAAATGACCCATGTACGAGTGTACGTCTCACCAACCCTAACTCTTGTCCCGTGGTCCAAAATGACCCAGAGTGTATTTCTACATCCTCAAAATGACCCACTTACGAGTGTATATGTATGTATTATACATGCAGCCCGTTGTCCTGGGGTCAAAATGACCCGTGTACAAGTCAACGTCTCCCCATTGAGAGTCAACGTCTCCCCAACCCTAACTCTTGTCCCAGGGGTCAAAATGAGTGTATTTCTACGTCCTCTGGGTTAAAATGGCCCGTGTACGAGTGTATAAGTATGTATATGTGTGTCTATGTATACATGCATCCCGTTGTCCTGGGGTCAAAATGACCCACGTACGAGTCAACGTCTCACCAACCCTCTGCGGAATCTCGATCTTCAGAAGCTTTGCAGTGTAGGTCGCATGACATCTATTGTCCTTCTGGTCACATGACATCTACTGTCCTTCTGGTCACATGACATATATTGTCCTTCTGGTCACATGACCTCTATTGTCCTTCTGGTCACATGACATCCATTGTCCTTCTGGTCACATGACATCTATTGTCCTTCTAGTCACATGACATCTATTGTCCTTGTAGACTGTAAAGGCCTCTGAGCATAGTTTGTGATTTTGGGCTCTACAAAATAAACTGAGATGATTAACAGCGTTACTGTTGATATGACAATATTGACCTCATATATCATCTAGCATGAGACTGAGGTAGACATTAATAACTATAACAATATGATCACATTAATAACTAGAACAATATGATCACATTATTAACTATACAATATGATCACATGAATAACTATACAATATGATCACATTAATAACTATACAATATGATCACATTAATAACTAGAACCATATGATCACATTAATAACTAGAACAATATGATCACATTATTAACTATACAATATGATCACATGAATAACTATACAATATGATCACATTAATAACTATACAATATGATCACATTAATAACTAGAACAATATGATCACATTAATAACTATACAATATGATCACATTATTAACTATACAATATGATCACATGAATAACTATACAATATGATCACATTAATAACTAGAACAATATGATCACATTAATAACTATACAATATGATCACATTAATAACTAGAACAATATGATCACATTGATAACTATACAATATGATCACATGAATAACTATACAATATGATCACATTATTAACTATACAATATGATCACATGAATAACTATACAATATGATCACATTAATAACTAGAACAATATGATCACATTGATAACTATACAATATGATCACATTAATAACTATACAATATGATCACATTAATAACTATACAATATGATCACATTAATAACTATACAATATGATCACATTAATAACTAGAACAATATGATCACATTGATAACTATACAATATGATCACATTAATAACTATACAATATGATCATGTTAATAAATGGAACAATATGATCACATTAATAACTAGAACAATATGATCACATTATTAACTATACAATATGATCACATTAATAACTATACAATATGATCACATGAATAACTATACAATATGATCACATTAATAACTATACAATATGATCACATTAATATAACCCATGTGTTATTGGTTACCTCTTGAGGTGTAAACTCTGTTTCTCCAGTGAAGAGCCGATGGTTCGATTCCGGCCGTCGTTTTTGTATCCGTTCCACCACCAGAGTGAGACCTCTGTCTCAAAGATCTCCTCTTAACGTCTTATGAACGCATGAATCAGACGCTCACAGCTTTTATACGCAATTTATTATTTCATTCAGAACTAATTATTTCATTACACAACAAGCCAGCCGTCCACCCAACAGCCTGTGTGTGTGTGTGTGTGTGTGTGTGTGTGTGTGTGTGTGTGTGTGTGTGTGTGTGTGTGTCACAGGCTCATAAATACTCAGATATAGTTTCATAAAGTGTTCTGTCAGTGCTCAGAAGGGAACGCCCCCTGTGTGTGTGAGATGAAATTACATCTTCAATAATTAGGATTATTTATATCATAATAATTATTAGAATTATTCACATAACCCTGATATTCAGTCAAAAATCCACCATCAGAAACCAGTTCAGGAGCATTGTGGGTAATGCAGTCAGGACCACCTTAGCCCCGCCCCTGGTCCCGTTCAGGAGCAGGGGATCATGGGGACTGTAGTCCAAAAAAGACCCAGAGCCAGGTACGGTGGTAGAAGATCTGTAGCTGGGAATGGGTAATGTAGTCCTGTTGTGCTGAATATGTCTGTTGGTGGCGCAATCCTTCACTGGAGCGGGGAACTGTGGGTAATGTAGTCCATAGACTTTTGCTCAAAAAGGGATGTGTTCAGTTTCGGGTTGACTTCCCTGTTGCTGCTCAGCAAAAACTGTCCACCGCAACAGAGGGGATTGTAGTCCAGACAGAAGGGATTGTAGGAGTTGTAGTCCTGTCAGAAGGGATCGTAAGAGTTGTAGTCCAGACAGAAGGGATTGTTGGAGTTGTAGTCCAGACAGAAGGGATTGTAGGAGTTGTAGTCCAGACAGAAGGGATTGTAGGAGTTGTAGTCCAGACAGAAGGGATTGTAGGAGTTGTAGTCCAGGTAGAAGGGATCGTAGGAGTTGTAGTCCAGACAGAAAGGGATTGTAGGAGTTGTAGTCCTGTCAGAAGAGATTGTAGGAGTTGTAGTCCAGACAGAAGAGATTGTAGGAGTTGTAGTCCAGACAGAAGGGATTGTAGGAGTTGTAGTCCTGTCAGAAGAGATTGTAGGAGTTGTAGTCCGGACAGAAGGGATTGTAGGAGTTGTAGTCATGTCAGAAGGAGATTGTAGAAGTTGTAGTCCTGTCAGAAAGGGATTGTAGGAGTTGTAGTCCCATCAACAATGGATTGTAGGAGTTGTAGTCCAGCAGGGGGTTTTGGGGCTTGTAGTCCAGGTCGAAGGGATTGTAGGAGTTGTAGTCCAGACAGAAGGGGATTGTAGGAGTTGTAGTCCAGACAGAAGGGGATTGTAGGAGTTGTAGTCCAGGCAGAATGGGGTTGTGGGTGTTGTAGTCCAGGCAGAAGGGGGTTGTGGGTGTTGTAGTCCAGAAGGGAGTTGTGGGTGTTGTAGTCCAGGCAGAAGGGGGTTGTGGGTGTTGTAGTCTAGTGTTTGATAATTTAAGCCCTGAATAGACTGTGTGTTTGAGCCCCATAGTTTTATTTACAGTCACACAAGTCTTTATGTACACTACACACAAACACGCACACACACTCACACGCACACACATACCCACCACTTTCACATCACATGAATAAATAAATAGATAAATCATTAAATAAATAGGATAATATAAATACTTCAGTAGCAACTCTACAGTCCTGATTCCTTCTGTCCTGATACAACAGGATCAATCAATCTATCAATGAATGTCTCTCTGCATCTTCTCCTCTGAGAAAACGGTAAAAAGACAAACGCCAGAGGAAGAGGAGGATGAGGAGGAGGAGGAGGGTGTTTCCAGTGAGATGGCGTCCATCGCCGGCTGCGGCCAATCAGAGTCTGTCGCGAGCTGGAACCCAGATGTACGGGCCGCTCTGCTCCTCAATGACCGCTTTGACCAGATGGTAGACCTCCTCGAAGCTGTCGCCGTGCACGATGGCTGCACACACACACACACACACACACACACACACACACACACACACACACACACACACACACGGTTAACGTCATCAATCTGAAACCAGAACGTTGGTCTCACCTGCATGAAGATGTTCTTACCTGTGAAACACTCGAGGAAGTCTTGTTCTAGTTTGATGGCTCGATCCAGAGCTTTCCTCGCCTGGTCCTCCGATAGACGCTTGTTCAGATCCCTACACACACACACACACACACACACACACAGTGTTCCTAATATAGCAAATCATTTCTTTAACTGTCCAAGTGAAACATCAAGAGCGTCTCATCACTGATGACCTCACTGATGACACTGATGACATCACTGATGACCTCACTGATGACATCACTGATGACCTCACTGATGACACTGATGACATCACTGATGACCTCACTGATGACACTGATGACCTCACTGATGACCTCACTGATGACCTCAGACTTACAGGATGTTCTCCAGGGATCGTGGTCGGATGAAGATGGCGATGGGTTGCAGCTGAGCGGCCTGCAGCCTCCTCACTGCGTTGGCCGACACGTCCAGGATGCAGTGCTTCCCCTGATGAGCACACACACACACACACACACACACACACACACACACACACACACACACACACACACACACACACACACACCGTCAGCTCATGGCCGCATCGCCTCCTGACCCGCCCCGTGAGCGCGGTGAGCACCTCACCTGCTCGGCCACCTGCCGGACGCTCTGCACCGACGTGCCGTACAGGTGGTTGTTGTACTGCCCCGCCTCGATGAAGCGGTGGGACTGGATGTCGCGCTCCATCTGCTCCCGGGACGACACGAAGTGGTAGTCCCGCCCATCGGCCTCGTAGTCCCTCCGAGGGCGAGTCGTGTCTGCGGAGAGAGAGTGACATCACTTCCTGTTTGTCCACCTCAGGTTTTCAGTTTCAACAACACTTACGAGGGACGCAGGAGCCAAACTTGTCCGGAAACTCGGACAGCAGGTCGTCGTTGACCCGGTCTTTGGTCGGCCCGAGGATGATGACGGGACGAGCGTAGTCCACTACAGAGACAGAGAGACAGGTAACCATTAACACCTGGAGCACACAGACAGGTAACCATTAACACCTAGAGCACACAGACAGGTAACCTTTAACACCTGGAGCACATAGACAGGTAACCATTAACACCTGGAGCACACAGACAGGTAACCATTAACACCTAGAGCACACAGACAGGTAGCCTTTAACACCTGCAGCACACAGACAGGTAACCATTAACACCTGCAGCACACAGACAGGTAACCATTAACACCTGGAGCACACAGACTGGTAACCATTAACACCTGGAGCACACAGACTGGTAACCATTAACACCTGGAGCACACAGACTGGTAACCATTAACACCTGGAGCACACAGACTGGTAACCATTAACACCTGGAGCACACAGACAGGTAACCATTAACACCTGGAGCACACAGACAGGTAACCTTTAACACCTGGAGCTTTGTGGTTGTTTTGCATCTCTTTGTGTTCGTTTTATGTCTCTTTGTCGTTGTTTTGTGTCTCTTTGTGGTTGTTTTGCGTCTCTTTGAGTTAGTTTTGTGTCTCTTTGTGGTTGTTTTGTGTCTCTTTGTGGTTGTTTTATGTCTCTTTGTGGTTGTTTTGTGTCTCTTTGTAGTTGTTTTGTGTCTCTTTGTGGTTGTTTTGCGTCTCTTTGAGTTAGTTTTGTGTCTCTTTGTGGTTGTTTTGCATCTCTTTGTAGTTGTTTTGTGTCTCTTTGTGGTTGTTTTGTGTCTCTTTGTGGTTGTTTTGCGTCTCTTTGAGTTAGTTTTGTGTCTCTTTGTGGATGCAGGGTACAGCTGTCGTGTGAAGTTAGACTAATGATTTCTGTGTGTTCGGCTCCAGGAGTCTGGATGCATCACTCATCAGAACTGACTGATTACAACTGAGTGCTGGACTGAACGACAGTGTGTTTTATTCCTCATGTGTAAGAGACAGATTGTGTTGAAGGTCAAAGGTTAAACATGACACTGACCTTCAATCTGAGTGATGAGCTCGTAGCTGTGAACAAATCCTTCTCTCCCTGTGAACAGAAAGGGTTAGAGTTAGGGATTAGGAGGGAATGTCTGGGTTATGTCCCCCCAATAACATGGGCCGTCGTGGGCCACCGGCACTTTTGTTACACAGTGGCTTCGTTTTCTGCCGTATGGGATAAAAAAAGGGACACCTCGACCAATTCCCATTGTGTCCCGAAGGAACAAAAGGGCCATTAAGGGGGGATTATGGGAACTTCAAGGACATTGCGGGGGATGAAGGACATTAAGGGTCCAAAGTGTATCGAAGTGGGAAATCCTATAGGCGGCAATGTTGACCATTGACCATTGGGGGCCTTTTATGCCACTAGGGGCACAATTGATAAGGTTAAGTGTAATGGGTGGGTCAAGTGCCGAATGGGGCGTTTTATGCCTTTTAGGTACAGCCGAAGGGGCTTTTGGGGTCTTTTGGGTCAAACCTTCCTTAAATCACCTGGAAGTCCTTGAATCAACTGGAAATCCTTGAATAACCTGTAAATTGGTGTAAATTTGTGTTTTCCCATGAACTATATTTTAAATGAAACGTGGTGGACAACAGAAGACAGGCTTTAAGAATCAGTTGGATTTACATCA
This sequence comes from Myoxocephalus aenaeus, assembly GCA_038501785.1. Taxonomy (NCBI): domain Eukaryota; kingdom Metazoa; phylum Chordata; class Actinopteri; order Perciformes; family Cottidae; genus Myoxocephalus; species Myoxocephalus aenaeus. Next base: position 211,808 of record JBAMJR010000461.1, on the reverse strand, counting down.
ATAAAATGCTCCTGAAAATAGAAAGCTTTCTAAAGGGTCTGAAGACTTGTTATTTTGGGTGCTCATTCAAGTCATCCAAGGCAATGTTCCCACCAAGTCTCAAGTAGTTTTAACTTTTTTCTGAGGCGTTATGACCCTTTGAAAGAGAGAAATTTGAGTTTTTAAACCACTCCCACACAGAGATGCTAAGGACCAGAGAGTCCTAGCAAACATGGTTGGGCCCCATTTAGGAGTGGGTACAACCTGGAAAAGAAAGATGAGCTCTGACATGAACAAAAAAGAGCTCCATCCATCCATCCATCCATTTTCGGCCGCTTATCCGGGGTCGAGTCTCGGTGGCAGCAGGTCCAGCAGACCGACCCAGGCTTCCCTCTCACCCGCAACACTTTCCAGCTCATCCTGGGGGACCCCGAGGCGTTCCAAGGCCAGCCGGGAGATATAATCCCTCCAGCGTGTCCTCGGTCTTCCCCGGGGCCTCCTACCAGTTGGACGTGCCTGGAAAACCTCTAATGGGAGGCGTCCAGGAGGCATCCTGACTAGATGCTGAACCACCTCAGCTGACTCCTTTCGACACGAAGGAGCAGCGACTTGACTCCAAGCTCCCTCCTGATGTCCGAGCTCCTTACCCTATCTCTAAGGCTGAGCCCGGCCACTCTACGGAGGAAGCTCATTTCGGCCGCTTGTATCCAGAGTTCGTGACCATAGGTGAGGGTTGGAACGTAGACCGACCAGTAAATGGAGAGCTTCGCCTTCCGGCTCAGCTCCCTCTTCACCAAGACGGACCGGTACAGCGCCTGTTTTACTGCTGCAGCCGCACCGATCCGCCTGTCGATCTCACGCTCCACCTTACCCTCACTCGTGAACAAGACCCCGAGGTACTTGAACTCCTTCGCTTTGGGTAAGCAGTTTGTCCCCACCTGGAGGGAGCAGTCCACCGGTTTCCGGCAGAGCACCATGGCCTCAGATTTGGAGGTGCTAACTCTCATCCCTGCCGCTTCACACTCGGCTGCAAAACGCCCCAGTGAGTGCTGGAGGTCACGGTCCGAGGAGGCAAACAGGACCACATCATCCGCGAACAGCAGAGATGCGATCCCGAGACTCCCGAACCGGATCTTCTCCGCCCCCTGGCTGCGCCTAGATATCCTGTCCGTGAAAGTCACGAACAGGACCGGTGATAAAGGGCAACCCTGGCGGAGACCAACACCCACCGGGAACGTGTCTGACTTACTACCGAGGATACGAACACAGCTCCTACTGCAGGCGTACAGAGACCAGATGGCCCGTGCCAACGGGTCCGGCACCCCATACTCCCGCAGCACCCCCCACAAAACCCCCCGAGGGACCCGGTCGAAAGCCCTCTCCAAGTCCACAAAGCACATGTAGACTGGTTGGGCAAACTCCCAGGACCCCTCCAGTAGTCTTGCGAGGGTAAAGAGCTGTTCCACTGTTCCACGGCCGGGACGGAATCCACACTGTTCGTCTTGAATCTGAGGTTCGACAAGCGGTCGGAGCCTCCTTTCCAGCACCCTGGCATAAGCTTTTCCCGGGAGGCTGAGCAGTGTGATACCACGATAGTTCGAGCACACTCTCCGGTCCCCCTTCTTGAAGATGGGAACCACCACCCCGGTCTGCTAGTCCATGGGCACTGTTCCCGACCCCCATGCGACACTGCAAAGGCGTGTCAGCCAAGACAGCCCAACAATGTCCAGCGCCTTCAGCATCTCAGGGCGAATCTCATCCACCCCCGGCGCCTTGCCACCAAGGAGCTTTTTGACTACCTTAGTGACCTCTGCCAGGGATATGGGTGCAACCACCCCAAGAACTTCAGGGCGCTGCCCCCTCTCCAGGGGACATGTTTGCCGGGTTTAGGAGTTCCTCAAAGTGCTCTTTGCTGCTGCTGACCACAGTCCAGGTCAGCAGTCCCCCCCCCCCCCCCCCCCCATGCTGAGAACAGCCTTGGGTAGGCCCTGCTTTCCCTTCCTGAGCCGTCGGATGGTTTGCCAGAACTTCCTTGAGGCCAACCGAAAGTCCTTCTCCATGGCCTTCCCGAACTCCTCCCATGCCCGAGTTTTAGCATCCGCGACCTTCGCAGCTGCAGCCCTTCTGGCCTGCCGGTACCTGTCAGCTGCTTCAGGAGACCCCTGGGCCAGCCAGGCCCGAAAGGCCTCCTTCTTCAGTTTGACGGCTTCCCTCACCCCACCACCGGGTTCTCGGGTTGCCGCCACGACACCGATGACCTTCTGACCACAGCTCCTAGCGGCCGTGTCCACAATGGAGGCTTTGAACATGGTCCACTCGGATTCCATGTCCCCAGCCTCCCTCGGGATCTGTGAGAAGCTCTTCCGGAGGTGGGAGTTGAAGACCTCCCGCCCGGTCTGCATAGCACCCGACCCCGATGCTTCCACCTGCGGGTGGTGAGTCCACAGGGTTGCTGGTCCATGATCTTCAGAGGTTCTCAGACTTGGTAAGGCTGACACCGTCCCCAAGTCCTTCATTTAAGACAGCCAATTAACTCTTGTGAATGCTTTGGATGGGATTTCACCCCATGACCTCATTATAGGCCCTGTCCAGAGTACCAGGGACACTGGGGACCATAACTGACATTGGGAGGACGATAATTTCCAGGACATTCCCAGGTCTAACTGCACCCAGGTCTAACTGCACCTTCTCTGGGTCAAAGTTAGTGAAATCCCCCTCTCAAAGTTCCAGGGGCACTGGGGACCATAACTGACATTGGGAGGACGATGAAACTGACAGGGAGATGAGAAAACGAAAACTAAACTTAAGATTGGCTTATCTTCCTGTGCACTGATGTTTACCAGGCAAGGTGGCCCAAATTGCGGGTACATGCCCAGCAGAGTGAACCCCTTTCCTGGAGGAATTTTAGTTTGAGATTGCAACTGTGTTGAAACGTATTGTGGGTATACTTGCACCCAGGTCTAACTGCACCTTCTCTGGGTAAAAGTTAGTGAAATCCCCCTCTCAAAGTACCAGGGACACTGGGGACCATAACTGACATTGGGAGGACAGTGAAACTGACAGGGAGATGAGAAAACGAAAATGAAACTTAAGAGTAGCAGAGTGACCCCCTTTGAGATTGCAACTGTGTTGCAAAGTGTTGTGGGTATACTTTGGCACTTTTTGAGACTCACGGACAGTTGGACAAAATAGTCGGCTCTAGTCTAGGAGGCCGAAACCTATTAGGGAGCATTCCTGGGAACAGCCCTCTAAGTGTACCGAGTTTCAACTAAATCGGATGAGTTTGAGATATTACCTTTAATCTTCATACCACTCTTTATTTACCTTTACTCTTCATGCGTGACCACTCTTTATTTACCTTTACTCTTCATACCACTCTTTATTTACCTTTACTCTTCATACAACTCTTTATTTACCTTTACTCTTCATACCACTCTTTATTTACCTTTACTCTTCATGCGTGACCACTCTTTATTTACCTTTACTCTTCATACAACTCTTTATTTACCTTTAATCTTCATACAACTCTTTATTTACCTTTACTCTTCATACCACTCTTTATTTACCTTTACTCTTCATGCGTGACCACTCTTTATTTACCTTTACTCTTCATACAACTCTTTATTTACCTTTACTCTTCATACAACTCTTTATTTACCTTTACTCTTCATACAACTCTTTATTTACCTTTACTCTTCATACCACTCTTTATTTACCTTTACTCTTCATGCGTGACCACTCTTTATTTACCTTTACTCTTCATACAACTCTTTATTTACCTTTACTCTTCATACCACTCTTTATTTACCTTTACTCTTCATGCGTGACCACTCTTTATTTACCTTTACTCTTCATACAACTCTTTATTTACCTTTACTCTTCATACAACTCTTTATTTACCTTTACTCTTCATGCGTGACCACTCTTTATTTACCTTTACTCTTCATACAACTCTTTATTTACCTTTACTCTTCATACAACTCTTTATTTACCTTTACTCTTCATACCACTCTTTATTTACCTTTACTCTTCATGCGTGACCACTCTTTATTTACCTTTACTCTTCATACAACTCTTTATTTACCTTTACTCTTCATACAACTCTTTATTTACCTTTAATCTTCATACAACTCTTTATTTACCTTTACTCTTCATGCGTGACCACTCTTTATTTACCTTTACTCTTCATGCGTGACCACTCTTTCCTCTCCACTCTGAAACACAAATGGAGCTGGTCACCAGGAGCTCGTTACCGGAGGTGGGCGGTGCTATGCGGCGTATGAACCTGTGCTTGGAGGGGATGTAGCCCAGCTCCTCCATCTCCCCCTGCTGGTTCACCCGTCTGGCCTGCCACCACTCGTCGTCGGCGCTGTCCATCACGTGGAGAACCTCCCCGAAGGTAAAGTCCAGAGCTTGTGACAGGACGCCACAGTCCCACTGCTTGTCGTAGTCGAACAGCGCCCTGAAACCACCACACGCGTCAGTCCTGATGGAGGCGGTTCCACCAGCTGGACCGGGTGGACCAGGTGGACCATGATGCGGTGACCCGGCTCACCTTGTCCACCTGGACCGGCTGGACCGGCTGGACCAGGTGGACCATGATGCGGTGACCCGGCTCACCTGGTCCACCTGGTCCACCTGGACCGGCTGGACCAGGTGCAGCGACCCGGCTCACCTGAGGTAGAAGCTGCGGTTGGCTCTCAGACTCCCGGACGAGCTGTTCATCATCTGCTCCCTCAGGTCGTGGATCTTTGCTTCGAAGCGACTGTACTCTGCAGACATGAAGTACAGGTACTATTGCTATTGTACTAGTATTATGTAGTATTACTGTGATTGCACCTTCAGGTCTGTACTGGGTACTACTAGTATTACGTAGTATTACTGTAATACTCGTAGTATTACGTAGTATTACTGTGATCTCACCTTCAGGTCTGTACTGGGCCACAATGGTGACGGTCTGTCCGGCGTTCTTCAGGGCTGCTGCTGCCTGTTCATGAGTAGCATACCTGAGGTCCACCCCGTTCACCTGTATACACACACACACACACACACACGCACACGCACACGCACACATACACACACAGTCATTGAAATATCTAAACCGCCAGAGAAGGACCAGGTCTCACACTGAGGATCTGGTCTCTGGTCTCTGTACTCACACTGAGGATCTGGTCTCTGTACTCACACTGAGGATCTGGTCTCTGTACTCACACTGAGGATCTGGTCTCTGTACTCACACTGAGGATCTGGTCTCTGTACTCACACTGAGGATCTGGTCTCTGTACTCACACTGAGGATCTGGTCTCCCTTCCGGAGCTCTCCGCTCAGGTCTGCTGGTCCTCCTGCCAGGATGAAGGAGATGAAGATCCCCTCTCCGTCCTCTCCCCCCACGATGTTGAAGCCCAGACCGGTGGACCCCCGCTGAACGCAGACCCGGCGGGGCTCCCGAGAATAGTCGTCCTCTCCCATCATGCCTCGGGGTATGGGCGAGTACCGCCGGGGCGACGGAGGAGGGAGGACTTGTGGGTAATCACACATGTAGTCTGGCTCCATGTAGGCTGCAGAGAAATGAAGGATGTGATGTGTGTCCCTTGAGACCACCACGGTCCACAGACCCCCAGCCAGACCAGCCGGACCAAACGCCCACCAGGGACCTGGTGCATGAAACAGGTCATCTTTGCAGAGACCTGAGATGACGGCCATTTTGTTTTGCCGTGAGGATTCAAAGAGTCCTTTTTAGTTAGGAAGGTTCTAACTGAGTGAAATGACCCAGAAGTACCTAAGTACCGCCATGATAAGAGCTGGTCGAATTCTCTTAATGCAAAGGAAAGGAGCTGCAATGCTTCCTAACTTAGCTCCTTTAGCATAGGAACCACTGGACCTTCCTTTACCAAAGGAAAGGAGCTTCAATGCTTCCTAACTTAGCACCTTTAGCATAGGAAACACTGGACCTGACTTTACCAAAGGAAAGGAGCGTGAATGCTTCCTAACTTAGCTCCTTTAGCATAGGAACTACTGGACCTGCCTTTACCAAAGGAAAGGAGCTTCAATGCTTCCTTACTTAGCACCTTTAGCATAGGAACCACTGGACCTTCCTTTACCAAAGGAAAGGAGCTTCAATGCTTCCTTACTTAGCACCTTTAGCATAGGAACCACTGGACCGTCCTTTACCAAAGGGAAGGAGATAATGCTTCCTAACTTAGTACCTTTAGCATAGGAAGCACTGGACCTTCCTTTACCAAAGGAAAGGAGCTTCAATGCTTCCTTACTTAGCTCCTTTAGCATAGGAACCACTGCCTTTACCAAAGGAAAGGAGATAATGCTTCCTTACTTAGCTCCTTTAGCATAGGAAACAATTCCTTGCAGCGGCAACATTTACAGTGACGCACCATTCGGCCGTTCACGAGAACACTTTCATATTCCTTCTTTCATTTCTCCTCGTTAATAAAGTAACACTATGAACTGGGTTGTTCATGTCGTTTGTGTCATAACTACGTCGTTAGTGAAAGTGGAGTCAGATTTGCTAAACTCCGCGGTTGTCTTGTCCAAACTCCTCATGACGGCTCCTTCCCATCTTTCCTTGACCCGTGAAGTTTCCCACAGAGGTTAAGGAGAAGTGGTCAGGGTTAGAGGTTAGGAGGTCATGTTTTGAATATTCGACTGTAGCCAAAGAAGCTATTCCAGCAAACACAAAGGATCACATGACCAGGAAACAGGAAGTTACGTACAGCTGGTCAGGTCGGGGGGGCTGTACCGCTCGGCCGGGTGGATGTACTGCGAGGTGGGCGTGGCCACCTTCAGGTAGACCACCTCCCCCGTGTTCTTCAGGGCCACCACGGCGTCCTCATGCAGGACGTCCTCCAGGGACACGTGGTTCACCTGCGGGGACAAAGCTCCGGTTACCTTAGCGCCCAGAGGACATGTGAGGACGTGAGAGGACATGAGAGGACATGAGAGGACGTGAGAGGACATGTGAGGACATGAGAGGACTGTGAGAACATGAGAGGACTGTGAGGACGTGAGAGGACATGTGAGGACGTGAGAGGACATGAGGACGTGAGAGGACGTGAGAAGACATGTGAGGACATGTGAGGACATGTGAGGACGTGAGAGGACTATGAGGACGTGAGAGGACGTGAGAGGACGTGTGAGGACGTGAGAGGACATGTGAGGACGTGAGAAGACATGTGAGGACATGTGAGGACGTGAGAGGACTATGAGGACGTGTGAGGACGTGAGAGGACTATGAGGACGTGAGAGGACGTGAGAGGACGTGAGAGGACTATGAGGACATGAGAGGGCGTGTGAGGACGTGAGAGGACGTGTGAGGACGTGTGAGGACGTGAGAGGACGTGAGAGGACGTGAGAGGACGTGTGAGGACGTGTGAGGACGTGAGAGGACGTGAGAGGACGTGAGAGGACGTGAGAGGACGTGTGAGGACATGAGAGGACGTGTGAGGACGTGAGAGGACGTGAGAGGACGTGAGAGGACGTGTGAGGACGTGTGAGGACGTGAGAGGACGTGTGAGGACGTGAGAGGACGTGAGAGGACGTGTGAGGACGTGAGAGGACGTGAGAGGACATGAGAGGACGTGTGAGGACGTGTGAGGACGTGAGAGGACGTGTGAGGACGTGTGAGGACGTGTGAGGACGTGAGAGGACGTGAGAGGACGTGAGAGGACGTGTGAGGACGTGAGAGGACGTGAGAGGACGTGAGAGGACGTGTGAGGACGTGTGAGGACGTGAGAGGACATGTGAGGACGTGAGAAGACATGTGAGGACATGTGAGGACGTGAGAGGACTATGAGGACGTGTGAGGACGTGAGAGGACGTGAGAGGACGTGTGAGGACGTGAGAGGACGTGTGAGGACGTGAGAGGACGTGAGAGGACGTGAGAGGACATGAGAGGACGTGTGAGGACGTGAGAGGACGTGTGAGGACGTGAGAGGACGTGAGAGGACGTGAGAGGACATGTGAGGACGTGTGAGGACGTGAGAGGACTATGAGGACGTGTGAGGACGTGAGAGGACGTGAGAGGACGTGTGAGGACGTGAGAGGACGTGTGAGGACGTGAGAGGACGTGAGAGGACGTGAGAGGACATGAGAGGACGTGTGAGGACGTGAGAGGACGTGTGAGGACGTGAGAGGACGTGAGAGGACGTGTGAGGACGTGAGAGGACGTGAGAGGACATGTGAGGACGTGAGAAGACATGTGAGGACATGTGAGGACGTGAGAGGACGTGAGAGGACTATGAGGACGTGAGAGGACGTGAGAGGACTATGAGGACGTGAGAGGACGTGAGAGGACTATGAGGACATGAGAGGACGTGAGAGGACTATGAGGACATGAGAGGGCGTGTGAGGACGTGAGAGGACGTGTGAGGACGTGAGAGGACTATGAGGACGTGTGAGGACGTGAGAGGACTATGAGGACGTGAGAGGACGTGAGAGGACTATGAGGACGTGAGAGGGCGTGTGAGGACGTGTGAGGACGTGAGAGGACATGAGAGGACGTGAGAGGACGTGAGAGGACGTGTGAGGACGTGTGAGGACGTGAGAGGACGTGAGAGGACGTGTGAGGACGTGAGAGGACGTTAGAGGACGTGAGAGGACGTGAGAGGACGTGTGAGGACGTGAGAGGACGTGAGAGGACGTGAGAGGACATGAGAGGACGTGTGAGGACGTGAGAGGACGTGTGAGGACGTGTGAGGACGTGAGAGGACGTGAGAGGACGTGTGAGGACGTGAGAGGACGTTAGAGGACGTGAGAGGACGTGAGAGGACGTGTGAGGACGTGAGAGGACGTGAGAGGACGTGAGAGGACATGAGAGGACGTGTGAGGACGTGAGAGGACGTGTGAGGACGTGTGAGGACGTGAGAGGACGTGAGAGGACGTGTGAGGACGTGTGAGGACGTGAGAGGACGTGAGAGGACGTGTGAGGACGTGTGAGGACGTGTGAGGACGTGAGAGGACGTGTGAGGACGTGAGAGGACGTGAGAGGACGTGAGAGGACATGAGAGGACGTGTGAGGACGTGAGAGGACGTGAGAGGACGTGAGAGGGCGTGTGAGGACGTGTGAGGACGTGAGAGGACATGAGAGGACGTGAGAGGACGTGAGAGGACGTGTGAGGACGTGTGAGGACGTGAGAGGACGTGTGAGGACGTGAGAGGACGTGTGAGGACGTGAGAGGACGTGTGAGGACGTGTGAGGACGTGAGAGGACGTGTGAGGACGTGAGAGGACGTGAGAGGACGTGTGAGGACGTGAGAGGACGTGTGAGGACGTGTGAGGACGTGTGAGGACGTGTGAGGACGTGTGAGGACGTGAGAGGACGTGTGAGGACGTGAGAGGACGTGAGAGGACGTGAGAGGACGTGTGAGGACATGTGAGGACGTGAGAGGACGTGTGAGGACGTGAGAAGACATGTGAGGACATGTGAGGACGTGAGAGGACTATGAGGACGTGTGAGGACGTGAGAGGACTATGAGGACGTGAGAGGACGTGAGAGGACTATGAGGACGTGAGAGGACGTGAGAGGACGTGAGAGGACGTGAGAGGACATGAGAGGACGTGTGAGGACGTGTGAGGACGTGAGAGGACGTGAGAGGACGTGAGAGGACGTGAGAGGACGTGAGAGGACGTGTGAGGACGTGAGAGGACGTGTGAGGACGTGAGAGGACATGAGAGGACGTGTGAGGACGTGTGAGGACGTGTGAGGACGTGAGAGGACGTGAGAGGACATGAGAGGACGTGTGAGGACGTGTGAGGACGTGTGAGGACGTGTGAGGACGTGAGAGGACGTGTGAGGACGTGAGAAGACATGTGAGGACATGTGAGGACGTGAGAGGACTATGAGGACGTGTGAGGACGTGAGAGGACTATGAGGACGTGAGAGGACGTGAGAGGACTATGAGGACGTGAGAGGACGTGAGAGGACTATGAGGACATGAGAGGACGTGAGAGGACTATGAGGACATGAGAGGGCGTGAGAGGACTATGAGGACATGAGAGGACGTGAGAGGACTATGAGGACGTGAGAGGACGTGTGAGGACGTGAGAGGACTATGAGGACGTGTGAGGACGTGAGAGGACTATGAGGACGTGAGAGGACGTGAGAGGACTATGAGGACGTGAGAGGGCGTGTGAGGACGTGTGAGGACGTGAGAGGACATGAGAGGACGTGAGAGGACGTGAGAGGACGTGTGAGGACTATGAGGACGTGAGAGGACGTGAGAGGACTATGAGGACGTGAGAGGACGTGAGAGGACTATGAGGACATGAGAGGACGTGAGAGGACTATGAGGACATGAGAGGACGTGAGAGGACTATGAGGACGTGAGAGGACGTGTGAGGACGTGAGAGGACTATGAGGACGTGTGAGGACGTGAGAGGACTATGAGGACGTGAGAGGACGTGAGAGGACTATGAGGACGTGAGAGGGCGTGTGAGGACGTGTGAGGACGTGAGAGGACATGAGAGGACGTGAGAGGACGTGAGAGGACGTGTGAGGACGTGTGAGGACGTGAGAGGACGTGTGAGGACGTGTGAGGACGTGAGAGGACGTGTGAGGACGTGAGAGGACGTTAGAGGACGTGAGAGGACGTGAGAGGACGTGTGAGGACGTGAGAGGACGTGAGAGGACGTGAGAGGACGTGTGAGGACGTGAGAGGACGTGTGAGGACGTGAGAGGACGTGTGAGGACGTGTGAGGACGTGAGAAGACATGTGAGGACATGTGAGGACGTGAGAGGACTATGAGGACGTGTGAGGACGTGAGAGGACTATGAGGACGTGAGAGGACGTGAGAGGACTATGAGGACGTGAGAGGACGTGAGAGGACTATGAGGACATGAGAGGACGTGAGAGGACTATGAGGACATGAGAGGGCGTGAGAGGACTATGAGGACATGAGAGGACGTGAGAGGACTATGAGGACATGAGAGGACGTGAGAGGACTATGAGGACATGAGAGGGCGTGAGAGGACTATGAGGACATGAGAGGACGTGAGAGGACTATGAGGACATGAGAGGACTATGAGGACGTGAGAGGACGTGAGAGGACTATGAGGACGTGAGAGGGCGTGTGAGGACGTGTGAGGACGTGAGAGGACGTGTGAGGACGTGAGAGGACTATGAGGACGTGAGAGGACTATGAGGACGTGAGAGGACGTGAGAGGACTATGAGGACGTGAGAGGGCGTGTGAGGACGTGTGAGGACGTGAGAGGACATGAGAGGACGTGAGAGGACGTGAGAGGACGTGTGAGGACGTGTGAGGACGTGAGAGGACGTGTGAGGACGTGTGAGGACGTGAGAGGACGTGTGAGGACGTGAGAGGACGTTAGAGGACGTGAGAGGACGTGAGAGGACGTGTGAGGACGTGAGAGGACGTGAGAGGACGTGAGAGGACGTGTGAGGACGTGAGAGGACGTGAGAGGACGTGTGAGGACGTGAGAGGACGTGTGAGGACGTGAGAGGACGTGAGAGGACGTGAGAGGACGTGTGAGGACGTGAGAGGACTTGTGAGGACGTGTGAGGACGTGTGAGGACTTGTGAGGACGTGTGAGGACGTGAGAGGACGTGTGAGGACGTGAGAGGACGTGTGAGGACGTGTGAGGACGTGAGAGGACGTGTGAGGACGTGAGAGGACGTGAGAGGACGTGTGAGGACGTGAGAGGACGTGAGAGGACGTGAGAGGACGTGAGAGGACGTGTGAGGACGTGAGAGGACGTGAGAGGACTATGAGGACGTGTGAGGACGTGAGAGGACGTGTGAGGACGTGAGAGGACGTGAGAGGACGTGAGAGGACGTGAGAGGACGTGAGAGGACGTGTGAGGACGTGAGAGGACGTGAGAGGACTATGAGGACGTGTGAGGACTTGTGAGGACGTGTGAGGACGTGTGAGGACGTGAGAGGACGTGAGAGGACTATGAGGACGTGTGAGGACTTGTGAGGACGTGTGAGGACGTGTGAGGACGTGAGAGGACGTGAGAGGACGTGAGAGGACGTGTGAGGACGTGAGAGGACGTGAGAGGACGTGAGAGGACTATGAGGACGTGTGAGGACGTGAGAGGACGTGTGAGGACGTGTGAGGACGTGTGAGGACTTGTGAGGACGTGAGAGGACTTGAGAGGACGTGTGAGGACTTGTGAGGACGTGTGAGGACGTGAGAGGACGTGTGAGGACGTGTGAGGACTTGTGAGGACGTGAGAGGACTTGTGAGGACGTGAGAGGACTTGAGAGGACGTGTGAGGACTTGTGAGGACGTGTGAGGACGTGTGAGGACGTGAGAGGACGTGAGAGGACGTGAGAGGACGTGTGAGGACGTGAGAGGACGTGTGAGGACGTGTGAGGACGTGAGAGGACGTGAGAGGACGTGAGAGGACGTGAGAGGACGTGTGAGGACGTGAGAGGACGTGAGAGGACGTGTGAGGACGTGAGAGGACGTGTGAGGACGTGAGAGGACGTGAGAGGACGTGAGAGGACGTGTGAGGACGTGAGAGGACGTGAGAGGACGTGTGAGGACGTGAGAGGACGTGTGAGGACGTGTGAGGACGTGTGAGGACGTGAGAGGACGTGTGAGGACGTGAGAGGACTATGAGGACGTGTGAGGACGTGAGAGGACTATGAGGACGTGAGAGGACGTGAGAGGACTATGAGGACGTGAGAGGGCGTGTGAGGACGTGTGAGGACGTGAGAGGACATGAGAGGACGTGAGAGGACGTGAGAGGACGTGTGAGGACGTGTGAGGACGTGAGAGGACGTGAGAGGACGTGTGAGGACGTGAGAGGACGTTAGAGGACGTGAGAGGACGTGAGAGGACGTGTGAGGACGTGAGAGGACGTGAGAGGACGTGAGAGGACATGAGAGGACGTGTGAGGACGTGAGAGGACGTGTGAGGACGTGTGAGGACGTGAGAGGACGTGAGAGGACGTGAGAGGACGTGTGAGGACGTGAGAGGACGTGAGAGGACGTGTGAGGACGTGTGAGGACGTGAGAGGACGTGTGAGGACGTGAGAGGACGTGAGAGGACGTGAGAGGACATGAGAGGACGTGTGAGGACGTGAGAGGACGTGAGAGGACGTGAGAGGGCGTGTGAGGACGTGTGAGGACGTGAGAGGACATGAGAGGACGTGAGAGGACGTGAGAGGACGTGTGAGGACGTGTGAGGACGTGAGAGGACGTGTGAGGACGTGAGAGGACGTGTGAGGACGTGAGAGGACGTGTGAGGACGTGTGAGGACGTGAGAGGACGTGTGAGGACGTGAGAGGACGTGAGAGGACGTGTGAGGACGTGAGAGGACGTGTGAGGACGTGTGAGGACGTGTGAGGACGTGAGAGGACGTGTGAGGACGTGAGAGGACGTGAGAGGACGTGAGAGGACGTGTGAGGACGTGTGAGGACGTGTGAGGACGTGTGAGGACGTGAGAGGACGTGAGAGGACGTGAGAGGACGTGTGAGGACATGTGAGGACGTGAGAGGACGTGTGAGGACGTGAGAAGACATGTGAGGACATGTGAGGACGTGAGAGGACTATGAGGACGTGTGAGGACGTGAGAGGACTATGAGGACGTGAGAGGACGTGAGAGGACTATGAGGACGTGAGAGGACGTGAGAGGACGTGAGAGGACGTGAGAGGACATGAGAGGACGTGTGAGGACGTGTGAGGACGTGAGAGGACGTGAGAGGACGTGAGAGGACGTGAGAGGACGTGTGAGGACGTGAGAGGACGTGTGAGGACGTGAGAGGACATGAGAGGACGTGTGAGGACGTGTGAGGACGTGTGAGGACGTGAGAGGACGTGAGAGGACATGAGAGGACGTGTGAGGACGTGTGAGGACGTGTGAGGACGTGTGAGGACGTGAGAGGACGTGTGAGGACGTGAGAAGACATGTGAGGACATGTGAGGACGTGAGAGGACTATGAGGACGTGTGAGGACGTGAGAGGACTATGAGGACGTGAGAGGACGTGAGAGGACTATGAGGACGTGAGAGGACGTGAGAGGACTATGAGGACATGAGAGGACGTGAGAGGACTATGAGGACATGAGAGGGCGTGAGAGGACTATGAGGACATGAGAGGACGTGAGAGGACTATGAGGACGTGAGAGGACGTGTGAGGACGTGAGAGGACTATGAGGACGTGTGAGGACGTGAGAGGACTATGAGGACGTGAGAGGACGTGAGAGGACTATGAGGACGTGAGAGGGCGTGTGAGGACGTGTGAGGACGTGAGAGGACATGAGAGGACGTGAGAGGACGTGAGAGGACGTGTGAGGACTATGAGGACGTGAGAGGACGTGAGAGGACTATGAGGACGTGAGAGGACGTGAGAGGACTATGAGGACATGAGAGGACGTGAGAGGACTATGAGGACATGAGAGGACGTGAGAGGACTATGAGGACGTGAGAGGACGTGTGAGGACGTGAGAGGACTATGAGGACGTGTGAGGACGTGAGAGGACGTGTGAGGACGTGTGAGGACGTGAGAGGACGTGTGAGGACGTGTGAGGACGTGAGAAGACATGTGAGGACGTGTGAGGACGTGAGAGGACTATGAGGACGTGAGAGGACGTGAGAGGACTATGAGGACGTGAGAGGACGTGAGAGGACTATGAGGACATGAGAGGACGTGAGAGGACTATGAGGACATGAGAGGGCGTGAGAGGACTATGAGGACATGAGAGGACGTGAGAGGACTATGAGGACATGAGAGGACGTGAGAGGACTATGAGGACATGAGAGGGCGTGAGAGGACTATGAGGACATGAGAGGACGTGAGAGGACTATGAGGACGTGAGAGGACGTGTGAGGACGTGAGAGGACTATGAGGTCCTCTCACGTCCTCTCACGTCCTCACACGTCCTCTCACGTCCTCTCACGTCCTCTAACGTCCTCTCACGTCCTCACACGTCCTCTCACGTCCTCATAGTCCTCTCACGTCCTCTCATGTCCTCATAGTCCTCTCACGCCCTCTCATGTCCTCATAGTCCTCTCACGTCCTCTCATGTCCTCATAGTCCTCTCACGTCCTCTCATGTCATACGTGAGAGGACGTGAGAGGACGTGTGAGGACGTGTGAGGACGTGAGAGGACGTGAGAGGACGTGAGAGGACGTGTGAGGACGTGAGAGGACGTGAGAGGACGTGAGAGGACTATGAGGACGTGTGAGGACGTGAGAGGACGTGTGAGGACGTGTGAGGACGTGTGAGGACTTGTGAGGACGTGAGAGGACTTGAGAGGACGTGTGAGGACTTGTGAGGACGTGTGAGGACGTGAGAGGACGTGTGAGGACGTGTGAGGACTTGTGAGGACGTGAGAGGACTTGTGAGGACGTGAGAGGACTTGAGAGGACGTGTGAGGACTTGTGAGGACGTGTGAGGACGTGTGAGGACGTGAGAGGACGTGAGAGGACGTGAGAGGACGTGTGAGGACGTGAGAGGACGTGTGAGGACGTGTGAGGACGTGAGAGGACGTGAGAGGACGTGAGAGGACGTGAGAGGACGTGTGAGGACGTGAGAGGACGTGAGAGGACGTGTGAGGACGTGAGAGGACGTGTGAGGACGTGAGAGGACGTGAGAGGACGTGAGAGGACGTGTGAGGACGTGAGAGGACGTGAGAGGACGTGTGAGGACGTGAGAGGACGTGTGAGGACGTGTGAGGACGTGAGAGGACGTGTGAGGACGTGAGAGGACGTGTGAGGACGTGAGAGGACGTGTGAGGACGTGAGAGGACGTGTGAGGACGTGAGAGGACGTGAGAGGACGTGTGAGGACGTGAGAGGACGTGTGAGGACGTGTGAGGACGTGAGAGGACGTGAGAGGACGTGTGAGGACGTGTGAGGACTTGTGAGGACGTGAGAGGACTTGAGAGGACGTGTGAGGACTTGTGAGGACGTGTGAGGACTTGTGAGGACGTGTGAGGACGTGAGAGGACGTGTGAGGACGTGAGAGGACGTGTGAGGACGTGAGAGGACTTGTGAGGACGTGTGAGGACGTGAGAGGACGTGAGAGGACGGGTGAGGACGTGTGAGGACTATGAGGACTTGTGAGGACGTGTGAGGACGTGAGAGGACGTGTGAGGACGTGAGAGGACGTGAGAGGACTATGAGGACTTGTGAGGACGTGTGAGGACGTGTGAGGACGTGAGAGGACGTGAGAGGACGTGTGAGGACGTGAGAGGACGTGAGAGGGCGTGTGAGGACGTGAGAGGACGTGAGAGGACGTGAGAGGGCGTGTGAGGACGTGAGAGGACGTGAGAGGACTATGAGGACGTGTGAGGACATGAGAGGGCGTGAGAGGACGTGAGAGGACGTGTGAGGACGTGAGAGGACGTGAGAGGACGTGAGAGGGCGTGTGAGGACGTGTGAGGACGTGTGAGGACGTGTGAGGACGTGAGAGGACGTGAGAGGACGTGAGAAGACATGAGGACATGAGGACATGAGAGGACATGAGAGGACATGAGAGGACGTGTGAGGACATGAGAGGACATGAGAGGACATGAGGACGTGTTTGAGGGTTTTACTTACTGCCAGTATTTTGTCTCCGATCTGGAGACGTCCATCGCGGTGCGCCGCTCCGCCCTCGATGATCTTAGTCACGTAGATGCTGTTGTCTCCTGGAACGTGTTGGTTCCCCACACCACCCGCTATGCTGAAGCCCAGACCTGGACCAGACAGGGACCACACAGGGACAGGAGCACATAGGGACAGACCACATAGGGACAGACCACATAGGGACAGGACCACATAGGAACAGGACCACATAGGAACAGGACCACATAGGAACAGGACCACATAGGAACAGGACCACATAAGGACATGACCACATAAGGACAGGACCACACAGGGACAGGACCACATAGGAACAGGACCACATAAGGACATGACCACATAAGGACAGGACCACACAGGGACATACCACACAGGGACATACCACACAGGGACAGGACCACACAGGGACAGGACCACATAGGAACAGGACCACATAAGGACATGACCACATAGGGACAGGACCACACAGGGACATACCACACAGGGACAGGACCACACAGGGACATACCACACAGGGACATACCACACAGGGACCAGATAGGAACAGGACCACATAGGAACAGGACCACATAAGGACAGGACCACACAGGGACAGGACCACATAGGGACAGGACCACACAGGGACATACCACACGGGGACCAGATAGGAACAGGACCACATAGGTACAGGACCAGACAGGGACAGGACCAGATAGGAACAGGACCACATAGGTACAGGACCAGACAGGGACAGGACCAGATAGGAACAGGACCACATAGGGACAGGACCACATAAGGACAGGACCACACAGGGACAGGACCACACAGGGACAGGACCACATAGGAACAGGACCACATAAGGACAGGACCACATAGGGACAGGACCACACAGGGACAGACCACATAGGAACAGGACCACACAGGGACATACCACACAGGGACAGACCACATAGGGACAGGACCGGACAGGACCACATAGGGACATACCACACAGGGACAGACCACACAGGGACAGACCACACAGGGACAAGACCAGACAGGGACAAGACCAGACAGGGACAGACCACACAGGGACAGACCACACAGGGACAGGACCACATAGGGACAAGACCAGACAGGGACAAGACCAGACAGGGACAGACCACACAGGGACAAGACCAGACAGGGACAAGACCAGACAGGGACAGACCACACAGGGACAGACCACACAGGGACAAGACCAGACAGGGACAAGACCAGACAGGGACAGACCACACAGGGACAAGACCACACAGGGACAGGACCACACAGGGACAAGACCACACAGGGACAGGACCACACAGGGACAGACCACACAGGGACAAGACCACATAGGGACAGACCACACAGGGACATACGACACAGGGACAGGACCACACAGGGACAGACCACACAGGGACAAGACCAGACAGTTTAAAACCTTAGTGATGAATCAAGTGAGGACGGTTCTTAAGGAACACATTTAAAACCCTTCAGATGAACACAGTGAGTAACTAATAACCGAGAAGAACCTTTACATTCTGAAACCAACTCAGCTGTTCGTCTCCTCGTCTCCTTTCCTACCTTTAGGCCCTTTCATCAGTTTGATTTGTGTGATGCGTTCGCTCGGTGGGCGTCGCCGCAGGACGTAGAGCCTGACGACAGGCCCCGCCTCCTTCAGCGCCTCCACCGCGATGGAGTGAGTGACCTCACGCACGTCCACATCGTTCACGAACACGATGCTGTCGTTCACCCTGGAGACAAGGACAGAACCAGAACCGCTGTGAGGACGTCTGGCCCCAGTACTGGTGCTAAAGGGTTCGGACCTGGTTTTAATGTTCAGGCAAGAACCACGTTCAGACAAGAACCACGTTCAGACAAGAACCACGTTCAGACAAGAACCGGGTTTTGGTGAGAACCAGGTTCAGGTAACAACCGGGTTCAGACAAGAACCAGGTTCAGACAGGAACCGGGTTCAGGCCAGAATCAGGTCTAGGTTAGAGCCAGGTGAGGGACTCGGCGGTACCTGAGGCGCCCGTCCTGGGCGGCGGCTCCTCCAGGGATGATCTTGGTGATGAAGATGGACGGGTCGTCTCCAATGTGAGGATTATCGGTTCCTCCTGCGATGCTGAAGCCCAGACCAGAGTTCCCCTGAACACACAATAACACACATTAACACACATTAACACACATTAACACACAATAACACACATCAACACACATTAACACACAATAACACACATGAACACACATAGTAACACATATTAACACACACATTAACACACAGTAACACACACAATAACACACAGTAACACACACATCAACACACATTAACACACATCAACACACATTAACACACATCAACAGACAATAACACACATCATTAACACACAGTAACATACAATAACACACATCAACACACAGTAACAGACATTAACACACAATAACACACAACACTGGGACTTTTTTGTTTCCTGTTTTTCCCTGCCTGTCAATAAATCCTTCTTTGAGAAAGAACTCTGTTGTCCTGTAGCTGCATTTGGGTCCGTGAACACACCACACCGTAACAGAATGGACTGACCCACATTATGGACTCAACAGCTGCAGCAGGATCAACTCCTACAGATCCCCTGCAGGTCGTGATCACCAACCAAGGAGTTCTTCTGGGACAGCAAGGCCACCTGCTGCACGATCTACGGGGATCACAGCAAGCCCTCAGAACGGAAGTGTCCGAGATTGGCAGCATGGTGGAAGGACTCGCTCAACCCCCAAGAACAGACGGCGGGGACCGAGCAACCGATCCGTGAGTCGTTCGGCCCGTCTCCTGCACCTTTCCACGGAGACATGAGGGGATGTAGAGGTTTCCTACTCCAGACGGCGTTTGTGTTCAGCCCCGCACGTGTGCATCAAACAGTTCTAAGACGGCCTCTCTGACCGGGTTGTTACATGGCCGTGCAGGTTCATCCACAACCTGTTGGACACAGTTTCTTTTGAGCAATTCCTGGAGGCGTTGAAGAGCGCTTTCGCCCATCCTTCGTACTCTCAGGATCCTGGCCGGCGAGTCCGGTTGGGAGGAGAGGGCGCTGAAGGGGGTTTACCTCAGCAGCCTTTCAGAGGCATTAAAGGACAAGCTCATCGTTCTGGAGGAGGCCAGGACACAGGAGGACCTGATCACTCTCTCATCCGACTGGATACTCGGTTGCCGGAACATCAGAGCAACAGGTTCTCGGCACCGGTTCACCAGCCCTTCACCGCTCCCGGTCGCCGGTCTCCAGTCCACCACCCCGTCGCCGCAGTCCAGGCCACCAGCACTCGCCCCTTCCGGTCCCCCGTCCCAAGGACCGGGATGAACCCATGCAGTTGGGACGTTTCCACCTGTCTCAGGGGGAGAGGGAGCGAGGAATTTATCTGCCTGGTGCGACCAAATGACAGAGCTCGTCAGTAGGAGTGGGAATAGTGGCGAGCGTCTCTACCCAATTTCCCAGTCCCAAACCACCTCCAGCTAAGCTATGCCTACCGTCCGGTCCTCTACCGGTCTTGGCACTCATTGACTCCGGAGCGGAACAGAGCTTTTTGGACTCTTCCTTAGTGGCTGGTCCCCTCTGACCGGAAGAAGCTCCAGCAGTTCCTTGGGTTCTGCTAACTACAGCCAGACGCCGTCACCCCTAACCAGACTCACCTCCTCAAAGGTGAATTTTTCCCAGTTCATCTCCCAGGTCTGGAAGACGTTCTGCCGCAGCCTCTCCTCCGGCTTTCATCCCCAAACTAATGAACAGACCAAGAAGCTTAACCAGGAGCTAGAAGCCATGCTCCGTTGTCTAACGGCGGCCAATCCGTCCTCCTGGAGTTGTCACCTGGCCTGCATACAGTACGCACACAACAGCCATACCTCCACGGCAACGGGCCTCTCACCCTTCGAGGCCTCCATTGGCTACCAACCTCCCCTTCTACCTAGCCAAGAGATCGAGATTTCAGTCCCGTCTGTCCAGAGCTACTATCGACGATGCAAGAAGGTCTGGAGAGAGACTTTTTCTTCGGTCTTCCGAACAGAACAAGCGTCTGGCTGACTGCCGCCGCACACCTGCACCCCACCTTTTTTTTCCATGTATCCCTTCTCAAGCCTGTACACTGCAGTCCTCTGAGGACTCTGTGCTGGTCTGGTTGACTTCAGGACTCTGTGCTGGTCTGGTTGACTTCAGGACTCTGTGCTGGTCTGGTTGACTTCAGGACTCTGTGCTGGTCTCGTTGAGTTCAGGACTCTGTGCTGGTCTCTGGTCTGGTTGAGTTCTGGACTCCGTGCTGGTCTGGGTGAGTTCAGGACTCCGTGCTGGTCTCTGGTCTGGGTGAGTTCAGGACTCCGTGCTGGTCTCTGGTCTGGGTGAGTTCAGGACTCCGTGCTGGTCTCTGGTCTGGTTGAGTTCAGGACTCCGTGCTGGTCTCTGGTCTGGGTGAGTTCAGGACCAGACTGTCTTTCATTGTGTAAATATAAGAGTTGCGTCCTGTCGCTTTAAGACGTCTGAACACAAGCGGCAGGTTAAAGTTCACGTGTTTGATTCCTAAAATAACCGGTGTTTTAAAATAAGCTGTTTTCTATTTCTGGAGCTTTGAAACAGTTTCTAAAAACAACTGGTGGAAACACAGACACACACATACACACAGACACATACTACACACTGTAACACAAACACAATACACACTATAACACACACAATATACACACAATACACACTATAACACACACACACACACACTACACACTGTAACACACATACATACACAAAATACACACTGTAACATACACAATATACACACAATAAACACTGTAACACACAAACATTACACACTATAACACACACAATATACACACAATACACACTGTAACACACACACACATTCCACACTATAACACACACAATATACACACAATACACACTGTAACACACACACACACAATACACACTGTAACACCACCCACCACTGTGATCTTTACAGACTGGTGGATCGGCCCTGCCTTCATACCAGGCGGCTACAACACTGCTGCTCGTGGTCTACAAATCCATTTTGGGATTGACCCCTCGCTGCCTCTCAAATCTTCTGCACATTTCTGACAGCAATCGCCGTTTAAGATCCAGTGACTTCATTAGGCTCATCATTCCAAAAGTCTGTACTGTGTTTGGTCATAACTCCTTTCATGTTGCCGCTGCAAATGATGGAACTCACTACAGAACACGCTCACACTACCAGCTCTCACCTCTCAACATGTTCAAACTAAAGCTGCAGCAAGTCATGGTTGGTGCTGTACTTGCTGACCAGCCCTCACTTCTCTCTCTCTCTTCCATTCTTACAAAGAACATCCAGTAATCCGCCTTGTGTTGTACATAGTGTTTATTAATGTACCTGTGTTGTTTTTATCCATGTTCTCATGTGTTGTCATGCTGTATTGTATCTGTGCTGTTTGTGTCACTGTACTGCCTCTTGTCAGCTCATCACTGTAAACAAGAACTGGTTCTCAATTGATTTTACCTGGTTAAATAAAGGTCAAATTAAAAAATAAAAATACACACTATAACACGCACACATATGTATCAGGATCCGTTAGAGACAAAGTGTTACAGTGTGTGTTGTGTATGTTGTGTGTACTGTGTCACAGTGTGTGTTAACCGGTGTTACAATGTGCATTACAGTGTGTAGTATGTGTGTATTATTTTGTGTGTATAGTGTGTGTGTGTTACAGTGTGTATTGTATTTTATAGTGTGTCCTCTGTGTGTGTATAGTGTGTATATGTGTGTTTATATTGTGTACAGAGTGTAACAGGGTGTATAAGGTGTATAGTGTGTTTAATAGTGTGTGTAAATAAAGTGTATATAACGTGTCTCACCCTCTCCAGAGTGATCTCCTCGTACTCCAGCTCTCCTTCTGATCCGTTCATCTGTAAAAACAGAAAAATGTTTTAATCTCATGCAGCATCTCTCTGCTCGTCTCCACGGCAACGCCATGGTAACTGCTGTCGAGCTCTCAGGGGGCCGGTTACTAGGCAACTGTAACTGTAGCTATGGCGACCACCTCTCCCTGCTTCCCTCTCTCTGTCACATCATGATTATTACATTGTTATTACAGCCGAGTGATGCTACAGCCGAGTGTTATTACAGCCGAGTGATGCTACAGCCGAGTGTTATTACAGCCGAGTGTTGCTACAGCCGAGTGTTATTACAGCCGAGTGTTATTACAGCCGAGTATTATTACAGACGAGTGTTATTACAGCCGAGTGTTGCTACAGCCGAGTGTTATTACAGACGAGTGTTATTACAACCGAGTGTTGCTACAGCCGAGTGTTATTACAGCCGAGTGTTATTACAGACGAGTGTTATTACAGCCTGGTGTTGCTACAGACGAGTGTTATTACAGCCGAGTGATGCTACAGCCGAGTGTTATTACAGACGAGTGTTATTACAGCCGAGTATTATTACAGACGAGTGTTATTACAGCCGAGTGTTGCTACAGCCGAGTGTTATTACAGACGAGTGTTATTACAACCGAGTGTTGCTACAGCCGAGTGTTATTACAGCCGAGTGTTATTACAGCCGAGTGTTATTACAGCCGAGTGATGCTACAGCCGAGTGTTATTACAGCCGAGTGATGCTACAGCCGAGTGTTATTACAGACGAGTGTTATTACAGCCGAGTGTTGTTACAGCCGACTGTTGCTACAGCCGAGTGTTGCTACAGCCGAGTGTTGCTACAGCCGAGTGTTATTACAGCCTGGTGTTGTTACAGCCAAGTGTTGCTACAGCCGAGTGTTGCTACAGCCGAGTGTTGCTACAGCCGAATGTTGTTACAGCCGAGTGTTGCTACAGCCGAGTGTTGCTACAGACGAGTGTTATTACAGCCGAGTATTGCTACAGCAGAGTATTGCTACAGCCGAGTGTCGCTACAGCCGAGTGTCGCTACAGCCGAGTGTTATTACAGCCGAGTGTTACTACAGCCGAGTGATGCTACAGCCGAGTGTTGCTACAGCCGAGTGTTATTACAGCCGAGTATTATTACAGACGAGTGTTATTACAGACGAGTGTTATTACAGACGAGTATTATTACAGACGAGTGTTATTACAGACGAGTGTTATTACAGACGAGTGTTGCTACAGCCGAGTATTATTACAGACGAGTGTTATTACAGCCTGGTGTTGCTACAGACGAGTGTTATTACAGACGAGTGTTATTACAGCCGAGTATTATTACAGACGAGTGTTATTACAGACGAGTGTTATTACAGCCGAGTGTTGCTACAGCCGAGTGTTATTACAGACGAGTGTTATTACAGCCGAGTGTTGTTACAGCCGACTGTTGCTACAGCCGAGTGTTGCTACAGCCGAATGTTGCTACAGCCGAGTGTTATTACAGCCGAGTATTGCTACAGCCGAGTGTTGCTACAGCCGAGTGTTGCTACAGCCGAGTATTATTACAGACGAGTGTTATTACAGCCTGGTGTTGCTATAGACGAGTGTTATTACAGCCGAGTATTGCTACAGCCGAGTGTTGCTACAGCCGAGTGTTGCTACAGCCGAGTATTATTACAGACAAGTGTTATTACAGCCTGGTGTTGCTATAGACGAGTGTTATTACAGCCGAGTGTTGCTACAGCCGAGTGTTATTACAGACGAGTGTTATTACAGACGAGTGTTATTACAGCCGAGTGTTGTTACAGCCGACTGTTGCTACAGCCGAGTGTTGCTACAGCCGAGTGTTGCTACAGCCGAATGTTGCTACAGACGAGTGTTATTACAGCCGAGTATTGCTACAGCCGAGTGTTATTACAGCCTGGTGTTGTTACAGCCAAGTGTTGCTACAGCCGAGTGTTGCTACAGCCGAGTGTTGCTACAGCCGAATGTTGTTACAGCCGAGTGTTGCTACAGCCGAGTGTTAGTACAGCCGAGTATTGCTACAGCCGAGTGTCGCTACAGCCGAGTGTCGCTACAGCCGAGTGTCGCTACAGCCGAGTGTTATTACAGCTGAGTATTGCTACAGCCGAGTATTGCTACAGCCGAGTGTCGCTACAGCCGAGTGTCGCTACAGCCGAGTGTTATTACAGCCGAGTATTGCTACAGCCGAGTGTCGCTACAGCCGAGTGTCGCTACAGCCGAGTGTCGCTACAGTCGAGTGTTATTACAGCCGAGTATTGCTACAGCCGAGTATTGCTACAGCCGAGTGTCGCTACAGCCGAGTGTTATTACAGCCGAGTGTTATTACAGCCGAGTGTTACTACAGCCGAGTGTTATTACAGCCTGGTGTTGCTACAGCCGAGTGTTATTACTGCTGAGTGTTATTACAGCCTGGTGTTGCTACAGCCGAGTGTTATTACTGCCGAGTGTTATTACAGCCGAGTGTTATTACAGCCGGGTGTTGCTACAGCCGAGTGTTATTACAGCCGAGTATTGCTACAGCCGAGCGTCGCTACAGCCGAGCGTTATTACAGCCGAGTGTTATTACAGCCTGGTGTTGTTACAGCCAAGTGTTGCTACAGCCGAGTGTTATTACAGCCGAGTGTTATTACAGCCGAGTATTACTACAGCCAAGTATTGCTACAGCCGAGTGTCGCTACAGCCGAGTGTTATTACAGCTGAGTGTTATTACAGCCTGGTGTTACTACAGCCGAGTGTTATTACAGCCTGTTCTTGCTACAGCCGAGTGTTATTACAGCCGAGTGTTGTTACAGCCGAGTGTTGCTACAGCCGAGTGTTATTACAGCCGAGTGTTACTACAGCCGAGTGTTATTACAGCCTGCTGTTGCTACAGCCGAGTGTTATTACTGCCGAGTGTTATTACAGCCTGGTGTTGCTACAGCCGAGTGTTATTACAGCCATGTGTTGCTACAGCCGAGTGTTATTACAGCCGAGTGTTGCTACAGCCGAGTGTTGCTACAGCCGAGTGTTATTACAGCCTGGTGTTACTACAGCCGAGTGTTATTACAGCCGAGTGTTGTTACAGCCGAGTGTTGCTACAGCCGAGTGTTATTACAGCCGAGTGTTGCTACAGCCGAGTGTTATTACAGCCGACTGTTATTACAGCCTGGTGTTGCTACAGCCGAGTGTTATTACAGCCTGGTGTTGCTACAGCCGAGTTTTATTACAGCCGAGTGTTGCTACAGCCGAGTGTTATTACAGCCGAGTGTTGTTACAGCCTGGTGTTGCTACAGCCGAGTGTTATTACAGCCGAGTGTTATTACAGCCTGGTGTTACTACAGCCGAGTGTTATTACAGACAAGTGTTATTACAGACGAGTGTTATTACAGACGAGTGTTACTACAGCCGAGTGTTGTTACAGCCGAGTGTTGCTACAGCCGAGTATTATTACAGACGAGTGTTATTACAGCCTGGTGTTGCTATAGACGAGTGTTATTACAGCCGAGTATTGCTACAGCCGAGTGTTGCTACAGCCGAGTGTTGCTACAGCCGAGTATTATTACAGACGAGTGTTATTACAGCCTGGTGTTGCTATAGACGAGTGTTATTACAGCCGAGTGTTGCTACAGCCGAGTGTTATTACAGACGAGTGTTATTACAGACGAGTGTTATTACAGCCGAGTGTTGTTACAGCCGACTGTTGCTACAGCCGAGTGTTGCTACAGCCGAGTGTTGCTACAGCCGAATGTTGCTACAGCCGAGTGTTATTACAGCCGAGTATTGCTACAGCCGAGTGTTATTACAGCCTGGTGTTGTTACAGCCAAGTGTTGCTACAGCCGAGTGTTGCTACAGCCGAGTGTTGCTACAGCCGAATGTTGTTACAGCCGAGTGTTGCTACAGCCGAGTGTTAGTACAGCCGAGTATTGCTACAGCCGAGTGTCGCTACAGCCGAGTGTCGCTACAGCCGAGTGTCGCTACAGCCGAGTGTTATTACAGCTGAGTATTGCTACAGCCGAGTATTGCTACAGCCGAGTGTCGCTACAGCCGAGTGTCGCTACAGCCGAGTGTTATTACAGCCGAGTATTGCTACAGCCGAGTGTCGCTACAGCCGAGTGTCGCTACAGCCGAGTGTCGCTACAGTCGAGTGTTATTACAGCCGAGTATTGCTACAGCCGAGTATTGCTACAGCCGAGTGTCGCTACAGCCGAGTGTTATTACAGCCGAGTGTTATTACAGCCGAGTGTTACTACAGCCGAGTGTTATTACAGCCTGGTGTTGCTACAGCCGAGTGTTATTACTGCTGAGTGTTATTACAGCCTGGTGTTGCTACAGCCGAGTGTTATTACTGCCGAGTGTTATTACAGCCGAGTGTTATTACAGCCGGGTGTTGCTACAGCCGAGTGTTATTACAGCCGAGTATTGCTACAGCCGAGCGTCGCTACAGCCGAGCGTTATTACAGCCGAGTGTTATTACAGCCTGGTGTTGTTACAGCCAAGTGTTGCTACAGCCGAGTGTTATTACAGCCGAGTGTTATTACAGCCGAGTATTACTACAGCCAAGTATTGCTACAGCCGAGTGTCGCTACAGCCGAGTGTTATTACAGCTGAGTGTTATTACAGCCTGGTGTTACTACAGCCGAGTGTTATTACAGCCTGTTCTTGCTACAGCCGAGTGTTATTACAGCCGAGTGTTGTTACAGCCGAGTGTTGCTACAGCCGAGTGTTATTACTGCCGAGTGTTATTACAGCCTGGTGTTGCTACAGCCGAGTGTTATTACAGCCATGTGTTGCTACAGCCGAGTGTTATTACAGCCGAGTGTTGCTACAGCCGAGTGTTGCTACAGCCGAGTGTTATTACAGCCTGGTGTTACTACAGCCGAGTGTTATTACAGCCGAGTGTTGTTACAGCCGAGTGTTGCTACAGCCGAGTGTTATTACAGCCGAGTGTTGCTACAGCCGAGTGTTATTACAGCCGACTGTTATTACAGCCTGGTGTTGCTACAGCCGAGTGTTATTACAGCCTGGTGTTGCTACAGCCGAGTTTTATTACAGCCGAGTGTTGCTACAGCCGAGTGTTATTACAGCCGAGTGTTGTTACAGCCTGGTGTTGCTACAGCCGAGTGTTATTACAGCCGAGTGTTATTACAGCCTGGTGTTACTACAGCCGAGTGTTATTACAGACGAGTGTTATTACAGACGAGTGTTATTACAGACGAGTGTTATTACAGACGAGTGTTACTACAGCCTGGTGTTGCTACAGCCTGGTGTTGCTACAGCCTGGTGTTTGGGAGGTTGCCGAGTGTTGCTACTCGCTGGTGTTGCTACAGCCTGGTGTTTGGCAGGTTGCCGAGTGTCAGTATAATCAGAGCTAAATATAACATATAATGTAATGAATGCACAGGGATATGTGTACAGATTGTAAACCCTCCAAGGATATTTTGTAATTTGTGATTCTGGGCTGTACAAAATAAAGTGTATTGAACCTGGCAACAGGTTCAGAGTGGAGTTCAAATTGGGAGTATTACTACAACACATCACAGAAGTAGCAATACACTTTCCCGTTATTGTGTATTGTGTTAATATGTAAAATAAAACGGACAAGTCTCTGTCTGAATGTGTCCTTTCTAACAGATGTTCTTTGGTTTAGTAGACGGAGAAGTAAACTTTTCAAAGAGACAAAGATCCTCTGAGCAACAGATGAAAAAGAGAAGAAATCAACCAGAAGCTTAGAATGAAGCAGGAACAGCTTCCTGTTTCATTGTCAAGAGTTTCACAATAAAAGCAGCCTAGAACTAGCTGGAAAGACCTTTATCAACTCTCTTCTTCAGACTTCCCAGTAGGAACAGAAGGTTAGTCTCCAGTTATGAGCGGCTGTAGCTCATAGGGTAGACTGGTCGTCCTGAAACAACAAGGTAGCGGTTGGTTCCCTGGTCTCATAGTTCACATGTTGAAGTGTCCCTGAAGTGTCCTTGATAAGACACTGAACCCCAGTTGCTCTACAGGTGCCTCACAGCAGCACACCGCTCATTAGTTACTAAGGATGGTTAAATGCAGAAGACCCATTTCATGTATGTATGTAAAAAGTATGTAATATGACAAATAAAAATATATAGTTTGCACCGTTGGACCATCAGATGATCACACTGAGAGACACGTCGTGATGACCTTGGCTTCACGTTAATGTTCCCCAGTGTGTCGCCTCGACAGGATTAACACCTTTTATTAATCGACTCTCCAGAAACTCTTTTTGAACTGGTTTCAACACAAACACCAACAATCCTGTCTGCCTGTCTGTCTGTCTGTCTGCCTGTCTGTCTGTCCTGAACAGGGTCCCTGCAGGGCTGCACAGCTGTCAACACTACACCACTCGTGTGTTGGTCTCTGGAGGAGCTTCAGTAGTTATATAACAGAGAGAGAAAGAGGCAGTTACAGTTCACTGTGAATTAATTAAACCTCTTCACTTCCCATGACAGCTATCTCTCTCTCTCTCTCTCTCTCTCTCTCTCTCTCTCTATATATATATATATATATATATATATATATATATATATATATATATATATATATATATATATCCGTGGTTCTGTCTCTCCACCATGCAGGGGGAGATGATGGAAGGCCGGCTGTTTAGAAAGGTCAGAACCATGAAAACCTCTCCACGTTCATCAAACTCTGCGAGTCCAGGACAGACCTGAAACACGACATACAAGTCTAGACCACGAGGTGCGAGTCTGGACCACAAGATATGAGTATGAACCAAGAGGTACGAGTCTGGACCACAACATATGAGTCTGAACCAAGAGGTACGAGTCTGGACCACAACATATGAGGCTGTACCACAAGATACAAGTCTGAACCATGAGATGTACGACTGGACCACAAGATACGACACTGGACCAACAGATACAAGTGTGTACAAAGAGATGTGAGTCTAGACCACAAGACACGATTCTGGACCAACAGATACAAGTCTGGACCACAAGATATGAGTCTGGACCACAAGATGTGAGTCTGGAGCACAAGATACAATTCTGGATCATAAGATGTGAGTCTGGACCAAGAGATACTAATCTGGACCACAACATATGAGTCTGGAACACAAGATAACATTCTAGAACAAGAGATACAAGTCTGGAACACAAGATACTAGTCTGGACCACGAGATATGAGACTGGACTACAAGATAGAAGTGTGTACAAAGAGATGCGAGTCTGGACCACGAGATACAAGACTGGACCACGAGATACAAGACTGGACCACGAGATACAAGACTGGACCACAAGATACTAGATTGGACCACAAGATACAAGACTGGACCACGAGATACAAGTGTGTACAAAGAGATGCGAGTCTGAACCATGAGATACGACACTGAACCAACAGTTACACCTGTGTACAATGAGATACGAGTCTGGACCACAAGATACGATACTGGACCAACAAATACAAGTCTGGACCACGAGATATGAGACTGGACCACGAGATACAAGTGTGTACAAAGAGATGCGAGTCCATGGACCACGAGATATGTGGTGGCGGGGATGCCGGAGCGGTCCGGGCGGTCAGGGCGTGAGTCTGCCCCTCTGCCTGGGCCTGGAGTGCCTCAAGGAACTGCCTGTTCGCCTCTGCCTGGTCCCGCTGCATAGCGGCAATTACCCCAAGCATCTGCCCCAGCGCAATAATCGTCTGGGTGGTGCCCGTTGCTCTCCATGCTTTTTTAAGGGGCCCCATGTTGGGCGCCAGTGTAACGAACTCCCGTTACCCCAGTGAGTTTTCCCTCAGCGCAATGACGCCAGCACACCAGGTTTCAAGGTTCATAACCGTTTAATTTGTTCCGACTCTAACGGACCGTCGGTCACCTCCGTCTCCCTCGAGCGTCTTGCTCGAGAACATATGATTCTGGACCAATAGATACAAGTATGGACCACGAGATACTAGTCTGGACCACAACATATGAGTCTGGACCACAACATATGAGTCTGGACCACGAGATACTGGTCTGGACCACAACATATGAGTCTGGACCACAACATACTAGTCTGGACCACAACATATGAGTCTGGACCATGACATACCAGTCTGGACTACGACATACCAGTCTGGACTACGACATACCAGTCTGGACTACGACATACCAGTCTGGACCACAACATATGAGTCTGGACCACGAGATACTGGTCTGGACCACAACATACCAGTCTGGACCATGACATACCAGTCTGGACTACGACATACCAGTCTGGACTACGACATACCAGTCTGGACCACGAGGAACACACCTGCTCTTAGTCTGTTGCTTACTGAAATACATTTTAAGAGTCTGGTAGCTGGTTGAAATCCAAACATCAGTATCTCAGCTCACTAGAGGCAACAACATCAGCCAAAGATGTAAGTTGTAGCTCTGGGAAGAGTCGTTACTTTCAGCCGAAGCTCACAGTGTTGGAGACGAATCACTGTAGAATAAATGCATTTTTAATGTTGCTAAAGCTAGCATGCTAAGTAGAGTTAGCCAGGTTCAGCAGAGCCGAGCATATGAACAGAATCCAAGCAGAGTAGAACCAACATTATTGGTTCCACTACAGCCCCCCGGTCCAGCCCCCGGTCCAGCCCCGCGGTCCAGCCCCCCGGTCCAGCCCCCGGTCCAGCCCCCCGGTCCAGTCCGCTCTAACCAGAGCCGGTACCGCGGTGATCAGTTAAAGAAGGAGGTCCTACCATCATCCTCTGCCTGTGCCTCTTTGCTCGCCTCACGTTGTTGATGAATCGTCTTCCCATCTTCTTAGCGTACCACACCGACACAAACATCACTCCCTGTCTCTCTCTCTCTGCCTGTCTCTCTCTCTCTCTCTTCAGGAGGACGGCTGTTACATAAAGACTGATGGAGTGACGGATGAATAATTAACAAGCCAACAGGAAGGAGAGAGAGGGAGGAGGGGGTCTCAGCAGAAGCTCGTTAGGTGTCGTTTCCTGGACCCGTTAACGAAGCCTCGACATGACTGACAGCTCAGCACATCACTCAGTCTTCCCTCGTTCATCCAGAGAGAGGGAGGAGGGGGGACAGAAAGAGAGAGAGAGGTGATAAACCAGAAGAACCTTTTGTGAGATGGAGAGGAAGGATGAGCGATCGAATCCCAACGAGAACAGCAAACAGAGAGAGAGAGAGAGGCTGTTTCTGGTTCTCTGTCCTCCCTCCTCCCTCTTCCCTCCTTCCCTCGCTCTCTTTCTGCTCCACTGCACAGCTTCTGTGGGTCTATGTCTCTCTATCACTCTCTCTCTACCTCTCTACCCCACTCTCTCTCTCTCTCTTTAGCTCTGGGCTGGCAGAATAATGACATCACAAAGGGGATGGGATTCCTTCAGAGAGAGAATGGGAGAGAGTGGTAGAAAGACATAGACCCAGAAAGAGAGAGAGAGAGAGAGAGAGAGAGTGGTAGAAAGACATAGACCCAGAGAGAGAGAGAGAGAGAGAGAGAGAGAGAGAGAGAGAGAGAGAGAGAGAGAGAGAGAGAGAGAGTGGTAGAAAGAGATAGACCCAGAGAGAGAGAGAAAGAGAGAGAGAGAGTGGTAGAAAGACATAGACCCAGAGAGAGAGAGAGAGAGAGAGAGAGAGAAAGAAAGAGAGAGAGAGAGTGGTAGAAAGAGATAGACCCAGAGAGAGAGAGAGAGAGTGTCTTCTAACATGAGGTAGAGTCCTCCAGCTCGTTGCTCTATAGTGAGACGGATAGAGACTCAGAGAGTGAGACAGAGAGAGTGAGACAGATTGAGACCCAGAGAGTGAGACAGAGAGAGTGAGACAGATTGAGACCCAGAGAGTGAGACAGAGAGAGTGAGACAGATAGAGAACCAGAGAGTGAGACAGATAGAGACTCAGAGAGTGAGACGGAAAGAGACCCAGAGAGTGAGACAGAGAGTGTGAGACTGATAGAGAACCAGAGAGTGAGACGGATAGAGACCCAGAGAGTGAGACAGAGAGAGTGAGACAGATAGAGACTCAGAGAGTGAGACTGATAGAGACCCAGAGAGTGAGACAGAGAGAGTGAGACAGATACAGAACCAGAGAGTGAGACTGATAGAGAACCAGAGAGTGAGACAGATAGAGAACCAGAGAGTGAGACAGATAGAGAACCAGAGAGTGAGACAGATAGAGAACCAGAGAGTGAGACAGATAGAGACCCAGAGAGTGAGACAGATAGAGACCCAGAGAGTGAGACAGATAGAGATCCAGAGAGTGAGACGGATAGAGACCCAGAGAGTGAGACAGATAGAGATCCAGAGAGTGAGACAGGTAGAGACCCAGAGAGTGAGACGGATAGATACCCAGAGAGTGAGACAGATAGAGATCCAGAGAGTGAGACGGATAGAGATCCAGAGAGTGAGACAGAGAGTGAATTCATTCAGCAAACACACATTCTGGCTATTGTTGTTGCCATGGTAACTCCCCTTCTGCTCCCCCCACCTCCCTCATTGTAGTCGTTGTCATGGTGATGGCCGAGCAAAAAAAGCAGAGGGATGCAGCCCACGCTGTGTGTGTGTGTGTGTGTGTGTGTGTGTGTGTGTGTGTGTGTGTGTGTGTGTGTGTGTGTGTGTGTGTGTGTGTGTGCGTACGGTGAGTGTGTGTGAGGGTGTGTGTGTGTGTGAGGGTGTGTGTGTGCGTGCATGTGTGCGTGCGTGTGTGTGTGAGTGTGCGTGTGTGTGTGTGTGAGGATGTCTGGATCCTCTTCAAGGACCTCTGGATCTTCAAGGACCTCTAGATCCTCTTCAAGGACCTCTGGATCTTCAAGGACCTCTGGATCTTCAAGGACCTCTGGATCTTCAAGGACCTCTGGATCCTCTTCAAGGACCTCTGGATCTTCAAGGACCTCTGGATCTTCAAGGACCTCTAGATCCTCTTCAAGGACCTCTGGATCTTCAAGGACCTCTGGATCTTCAAGGACCTCTGGATCCTCTTCAAGGACCTCTGGATCCTCTTCAAGGACCTCTGGATCTTCAAGGACCTCTGGATCCTCTTCAAGGACCTCTGGATCTTCAAGGACCTCTGGATCCTCTTCAAGGACCTCTGGATCTTCAAGGACCTCTGGATCCTCTTCAAGGACCTCTGGATCCTCTTCAAGGACCTCTGGATCTTCAAGGACCTCTGGATCCTCTTCAAGGACCTCTGGATCCTCTTCAAGGACCTCTGGATCCTCTTCATGGAGCCACAGTACAATCTCCGTAGAACCTCCCTCAAGGATCTCCAGACTTTCCTCCAAGGCCCTGACAGCCTCTTCAGCCACCCCAAGAGGGTTCTCAAGGACCCATAGAACCTTTTCAAGGACCCCTAGGTCCCTGCAAGATCCCTAAGCACCTGAGGAACCTTCAGTTTAGTTTAATGTGAAACAGCGTCCTCTGGTGGAGAAACCAGAGCAGCACATGGACCCTGTGTGTGTGTGTGTGTGTGTGTGTGTGTGTGTGTGTGTGTGTGTGTGTGTGTGTGTGTGTGTGTGCGTACGGTGAGTGCGGCAGGGTGTGTGTGTGTGTGTGTGTGTGTGTGTGCGTACGGTGAGTGCGGCAGGGTGTGTGTGTGTGTGTGTGTGTGTGTGTGTGTGTGTGTGTGTGTGTGTGTGTGTGTGTGTGTGTGTGTGCGTACGGTGAGTGCGGCAGGGTGTGTGTGTGTGTGTGTGTGTGTGTGTGTGTGTGTGTGTGTGTGTGTGTGTGTGTGTGTGTGTGTGCGTGTGTGTGTGTGCGTACGGTGAGTGCGGCAGGGTGTGTGTGTGTGTGTGTGTGTGTGTGTGTGTGTGTGTGTGTGTGTGTGTGCGTGTGTGTGTGTGTGCGTACGGTGAGTGCGGCAGGGTGTGTGTATCCGTCCAGGTGTGCGTGGCTCAGCTCGGTGCTGCGTCCGTGGGTCATGTGACCGGGGCTGGGGTCGGCAGGCGGAGTCTCATCATCTTGGTAACGATACTTCTGCAGAGACACAGATTACATGAGGCGTTAGCGTTAGCATAAGCATGTCCAGTGTTCCCATTACACTGATACCAGTATGTCCAGTGTTCCCATTACACTGATACCAGTATGTCCAGTGTTCCCACTACTCTGATACCAGTATGTCCAGTGTTCCCACTACTCTGATACCAGTATGTCCAGTGTTCCCATTACACTGATACCAGTATGTCCAGTGTTCCCACTACTCTGATACCAGTATGTCCAGTGTTCCCACTACTCTGATACCAGTATGTCCAGTGTTCCCATTACACTGATACCAGTATGTCCAGTGTTCCCACTACTCTGATACCAGTATGTCCAGTGTTCCATTACACTGATACCAGTATGTCCAGTGTTCCCACTACTCTGATACCAGTATGTCCAGTGTCCCCATTGCACTGATACTAGTATGTCCAGTGTTCCCATTACACTGATACCAGTATGTCCAGTGTCCCCACTACACTGATACCAGTATGTCCAGTGTTCCCACTACACTGATACCAGTATGTCCAGTGTCCCCACTACACTGATACCAGTATGTCCAGTGTTCCCACTACTCTGATACCAGTATGTCCAGTGTTCCATTACACTGATACCAGTATGTCCAGTGTTCCCATTACACTGATACCAGTATGTCCAGTGTTCCCACTACTCTGATACCAGTATGTCCAGTGTTCCCATTACACTGATACCAGTATGTCTAGTGTCCCCACTACACTGATACCAGTATGTCCAGTGTTCCCACTACTCTGATACCAGTATGTCCAGTGTCTCCATAACACTGATAGCAGTATGTCCAGTGTTCCCATTACACTGATACCAGTATGTCCAGTGTTCCCACTACTCTGATACCAGTATGTCCAGTGTTCCCACTACTCTGATACCAGTATGTACAGTGTCCCCATTGCACTGATACTAGTATGTCCAGTGTTCCCACTACTCTGATACCAGTATGTCCAGTGTCTCAATAACACTGATACCAGTATGTCCAGTGTTCCCACTACTCTGATACCAGTATGTCCAGTGTTCCCACTACTCTGATACCAGTATGTCCAGTGTCCCCACTACACTGATACCAGTATGTCCAGTGTTCCCACTACTCTGATACCAGTATGTCCAGTGTTCCCACTACTCTGATACCAGTATGTCCAGTGTCTCCATAACACTGATACCAGTATGTCCAGTGTTCCCACTACTCTGATACCAGTATGTCCAGTGTTCCCACTACTCTGATACCAGTATGTCCAGTGTCCCCACTACACTGATACCAGTATGTCCAGTGTTCCCACTACTCTGATACCAGTATGTCCAGTGTTCCCACTACTCTGATACCAGTATGTCCAGTGTCCCCACTACACTGATACCAGTATGTCCAGTGTTCCCACTACTCTGATACCAGTATGTCCAGTGTTCCCACTACTCTGATACCAGTATGTCCAGTGTCTCCATAACACTGATACCAGTATGTCCAGTGTTCCCATTACATACAGCTTCCTGTCACTTCCCGGGTTTCCCCCCAGCACCAGTGATACGAGGCCACTTGAGGTATCGTTTTATGAAAAAAAAATGTGGCTGCACGCTCTGCCAGTCTGTGCCTCTCGCCTCCCTCCCTCCTGAGGTCAATGTAGGACGAGGCACAAACCATCCGATCAGCTCCAGCTGAGGCCATTTAGGCCTCTTCCCTGCACCTGTTCCCTGCACCTATTCCCTGAGCCACTCCCCTGCACCTGTTCCCTGAGCCACTCCCCTGCACCTGTTCCCTGCACCTTGCGTAATCCACCAGGACTAATGCTGCGTTCACACCAAACACGGCGCGAATTTTCCCAATAATTTTCCCAATGACGTGGGAACATCAAACGCCCTCGTGCGAAAAAGCGAATGACGCTTTTTCGCAAGCTATCGTGTCTGTGCATTGACTTTGCATGTAATCTGGTCGTGCGTCAAATTCACACAGCATAACACAAAGCGATATCCGCGTGCGCTCCGGTGAAATGGCCCGATGAGGTCCATGCCGATTCGCTCGAACGGCACCTCCATTAATGGCAGAGGACGCAAAGGCGCCCTCGGAATGGCCGGGTGGTTTACCAATTGACACTCCAGGCAGGACGCTCACCAACAGCGCACATCCCCCCGGATGCCCGGCCAATAAAATCGGGTCATTATGTGTCTTTTCGTTTCCCATGTTACCAGCCATCGGGTTATAGTGAGCCGCCTGGAAAATCATTTCCCGGCGGCTTTTCTGCACCAGCAACTGGGTGTTCTCCTGCCCGGTCTGAGTGTACAGCCTGTCCCTAATCAATGAAAAGTGTGGATATGACTGCGCTGCGTCAGGGCGCAGCAGCTGACCATCAATTCTTATCACTTGGTCAAGGGCCGAGCGCAGAGTATCATCACGAGATTGCTTGAGTGGAAATGTTTCCATGGAGTGGAATTCGGGAGCCCGTGGAGACTCCGCCGGTTCCCTTTCCTGTCCGCAGCGTCGGACAACCTTGCGTCGCCGCTGAGCAGAGTGCACATACTGCATGACCCTGTCTGCCGTGAATGCACCCCCTCAGCCTGCCCCATTAATTTATTAAACCCCGGCCAATCGGTTCCCAAGATTAGAGGGTGCGTAAGGTGGGAGCTAACCGCAACCTTTACATTATGCTTTTTCCTCCTGTGCCCCCTGAATCAGGCTCTGGTGGATCATAGACTGTGTACAGCCGGAATCCACCATTGCCTGATGCGTACACCCCTGGATTCTTACCGGAACGCGGTACGTCGCTCCCGGACCGGGGGAGGGCGTTGGAGAGCCGGCAACCCGAATCACCTGGCCCACTTCCATCAGCGGGCACTCCGCTGATGGAAGTGGGCCAGGGGGTTTGAGGGACCCCCTGTGGGTTGGGAAGGGTGCCGGCGTTTGCTGTGGTCAGAAGACCTGGGGTGAGGGTGCCGCACCAGGAGCTGCGGAGGGGGCCTCTTCCGCGGGGCGGGCGTCGACCGCGCTGAAGCCGGTGTGCGATCCCTGACCGCAGGGAGGACCCGCCAGAGGCAGCCCCATGGCCGCTGTCTGCGCCTCCTCGGGGGGGAGAGGCATGAGACGACCGCCCACTCAGCCGCATGCCTCTGCCGTCGCCTCGAAGGTCTCAAGGAAAGACTGACTGTTGTCCGCCGCCGTCATCTGATGCAGTGCAACACCACCGCCAAGGTGGAGGGGTTCATCTCCGACGGAGCTGCAGCTACCCGGGGGCGAGCTGTTCGGCCTGCCTCTCTGCCAGGAGCGCCCCCAGGACCGTTACACCAATGGCGGGCCGTGCATTTTCTACCTGGGCCTTCTCTGCTGTCTGATATCGTTTACATAAATACGCGCATGACGGGATGCTGCGTCATTAACGGACATGTAGTCCACATCAACAAGAACAAATTCCTTAGAACCAGTCACATTGAGTTATAAAAAAACATGATAAAACAATCCAACAAAACTGCAGCACTAAAACACTGCACACTCAAGCCATCAGAAGGAATGATATTAATGATTTAATAAAAACAACACTGTGGCGGCAGGGTTGGCTCAGCTGCAGAGGGAACTGAGCTGAGGGTGTGGTTCAGGGAACAGGTGCCGGGATGAGGTGTGATCAGCCTCAGCTGGGGGCAATGTGTGTGTCTCTCCTGTTA
Organism: Myoxocephalus aenaeus; assembly: GCA_038501785.1. Classification (NCBI taxonomy): domain Eukaryota; kingdom Metazoa; phylum Chordata; class Actinopteri; order Perciformes; family Cottidae; genus Myoxocephalus; species Myoxocephalus aenaeus. The sequence goes on along the minus strand of JBAMJR010000461.1, from coordinate 173,800 downwards.
AAACAGGAGTAGCGTCTTAGGAACGGGAAAGAGCATTGAGCAGAGGCAACGCGGCCGTAACAGCTGTTACGGTCGGAGGAGAAGACGAGCCAAGGGGCAAGTCCAGGAGCGCACACCAACAGCTGATAAATAAAAGCTATTAAGAAACCGCAAATCCTAGCGTGTTGCCCTTTGTGCTGCCCGAGACTCGCGGGGCTAACAGAGGTTCGTTACAAACACCAGAGACACATTAACACAACGCCACTGCAGATGTAACAACACAAAGCAGTTCACTCACCAGCTGCTGTTCACTTAAAGACAAAGTCCATCCTCCTCTCTTTGTTAACAAACAGCTCAATGACGCGGTTGTTCAGTTTACCGGTGCGCTTCAGTTCAGTACCAGCTCCTTCTCGATGGCCATGGACCAGTGAGGACAGCCGAGCCTCATGTTTTAGGGCGGGAGATGGCCGCTCACAGTGGCAGTCGATATTAGGATCGTCACCACCAAACATGCCCGTAACCCTCCGTGAGAAAGGCGTCATCGGTAAATCCACCAGCAAGTCTGTTTCTCCTCCTCCTTCAGCCATTGAGTGTTAAAACAAACTAAGAATGTCTTAACTTCTCTGACTACTACTGAGTTCTGCTAGCAGCTAGCTAGCTTTCTGTTGACACAGAAGTCACGCTGGCCCTCTGACCAATCACACGTTCAGTGTCTGCATGCAGGCCCTGGCACATCAAAGAATACACCCAGCATGTCAACCTAAAGTTCTGATTGGTTGAAGACTATGACAATCACGACAACGTCCCCGTGTACTTTAATCTGCAAAGACCAGATAGAAGGCCTCTGCTTCCATAGAGACATAGAGATGAAATCTGATTGGATGAAAACTCTCCTTAACCAGCTGCACTAGAAGCAACGCTGCAGGCTGGAAACAGAGCAACAGAGGAAGACAGGAGGTGTGCAATGTAAATATAGGACTAGACCAGGACTATAACACCTGTAAATATAGGACTAGACCAGGACTATAACACCTGTAAATATAGAACTAGACCAGGACTATAACACCTGTAAATATAGGACTAGACCAGGACTATAACACCTGTAAATATAGAACTAGACCAGGACTATAACACCTGTAAATATAGGACTAGACCAGGACTATAACACCTGTAAATATAGAACTAGACCAGGACTATAACACCTGTAAATATAGGACTAGACCAGGACTATAACACCTGTAAATATAGGACTAGACCAGGACTATAACACCTGTAAATATAGGACTAGATCAGGACTATAACACCTGTAAATATAGGACTAGACCAGGACTATAACACCTGTAAATATAGGACTAGACCAGGACTATAACACCTGTAAATATAGACCTAGACCAGGACTATAACACCTGTAAATATAGGACTAGATCAGGACTATAACACCTGTAAATATAGGACTAGACCAGGACTATAACACCTGTAAATATAGACCTAGACCAAGACTATAACACCTGTAAATATAGAACTAGACCAGGACTATAACACCTGTAAATATAGACCTAGACCAGGACTATAACACCTGTAAATATAGGACTAGATCAGGACTATAACACCTGTAAATATAGACCTAGACCAGGACTATAACACCTGTAAATATAGACCTAGACCAGGACTATAACACCTGTAAATATAGAACTAGACCAAGACTATAACACCTGTAAATATAGAACTAGACCAGGACTATAACACCTGTAAATATAGGACTAGACCAGGACTATAACACCTGTAAATATAGAACTAGACCAAGACTATAACACCTGTAAATATAGGACTAGACCAGGACTATAACACCTGTAAATATAGGACTAGACCAGGACTATAACACCTGTAAATATAGGACTAGACCAGGACTATAACACCTGTAAATATAGACCTAGACCAGGACTATAACACCTGTAAATATAGAACTAGACCAAGACTATAACACCTGTAAATATAGAACTAGACCAGGACTATAACACCTGTAAATATAGGACTAGACCAGGACTATAACACCTGTAAATATAGAACTAGACCAAGACTATAACACCTGTAAATATAGGACTAGACCAGGACTATAACACCTGTAAATATAGGACTAGACCAGGACTATAACACCTGTAAATATAGGACTAGACCAGGACTATAACACCTGTAAATATAGAACTAGACCAGGACTATAACACCTGTAAATATAGGACTAGACCAGGACTATAACACCTGTAAATATAGACCTAGACCAGGACTATAACACCTGTAAATATAGAACTAGACCAGGACTATAACACCTGTAAATATAGAACTAGATCAGGACTATAACACCTGTAAATATAGGACTAGATCAGGACTATAACACCTGTAAATATAGGACTAGATCAGGACTATAACACCTGTAAATATAGAACTAGACCAGGACTATAACACCTGTAAATATAGACCTAGACCAGGACTATAACACCTGTAAATATAGAACTAGACCAAGACTATAACACCTGTAAATATAGACCTAGACCAGGACTATAACACCTGTAAATATAGAACTAGACCAGGACTATAACACCTGTAAATATAGACCTAGACCAGGACTATAACACCTGTAAATATAGAACTAGACCAGGACTATAACACCTGTAAATATAGAACTAGATCAGGACTATAACACCTGTAAATATAGACCTAGACCAGGACTATAACACCTGTAAATATAGACCTAGACCAGGACTATAACACCTGTAAATATAGGACTAGACCAGGACTATAACACCTGTAAATATAGGACTAGACCAGGACTATAACATTTGCGTGAAATACCAAATTCTATTTTTTAACGGCGTCGTTCACGGATGGATGAAGTTCCGTTCAAGAATTGCTATCGCAAAAGTCGACTCTTAATCTCCGATCGTTGCATCTCTGGAGTTGAATTAGTTGACTTAGTTGTTAGTTAACCAGATAGTTAGTGATATGGTTTGGTGCCGTGCTTCTCCGTACGTTTACCGACATGAACGCAACACACAGAGTGACGCTGCATTCAAACCAGAGCGACCTGTTGCTCAACACAAGGTTATGGATCCAGGTTCCTCACTGCTAACAGCTAGCTACCGGCTGGAGCTAGCCTGAGTCAACATACATGCTAATGTGGCCACGCTAACCACACACACACACACACACACACACACACACACACACACACACACACACACACACACACGTGAAAAGAGAGCGAGACGCAGCGTTTTAAATGAAAACATGATGAAAGCAGCAAACACACAGACATGAAACCCGGCATTCATGTTTTATGAGGACACACACGTGTGTCCTCATAAAACGTGTGTGTGTGTGTGTGTGTGTGTGTGTGTGTGTGTGTGTGTGTGTGTTTTGGCGGATGCATGCGAGCGGTCTGCTCTTACCTTGGTGGTGACAATGCAGAGGCAGTCCATATCCACACACACACTCACACACACACACACTCACACACACACATTTTCACACACACTCACACACTCATAGTGGATCTCTCTCTCTCTCTCTCTCTCTCTCTTTGTCGCCCTCCCCCTCTCCCTCTCTCTCCTCGTCCGTCTGTCTGTCCTCGCTCGCTCTTGAGTCACTCGCTGGCTGATGGGAGAGGAGGAGGGGGGGGTTGGGCTCCTGTTGCCATGGCGTTATGCAGCTGTTGCTCCGGTGATGCTGCTGCAGCTGTTGCTAGGTAACAGCGATGGGTGTTGCCATGTGTGTGTGTGTGAGTGAGTGAGTTCTCACCTGCCCAAGTGTGTGCGGTCGGCTCGTCGTCTGGTTCTCACACACCGTCAACTCGTAGAACTCCTGTATGTCTGTATACACACACACACACACACACACACACACACACACACACACACACACACACACACACACACACACACACACACACACACAGACTGTTTTTAGTCTTTGACCAATCATATCGCTTCTCCTTCATTAATGGAATGTTAAAAAGTACATTGAAACTATTACTGTAAATGTTAACATGTTTGTAATAATGCTAATAATGTTAATAATAATGTTAATAATGCTAATAATGTTAATATTATATGGTTTTACATGTCCATGTTTTTGTCATATTTCATTTAAATCTATTGATTAACTTCAAACTGATTGGTGACCTTTAATTCCTGGTGGTCAGAGAGTGTGTGTGTGTGTGTGTGTGTGTGTGTGTGTGTGTGTGTGTGTGTGTGTGTGTGTGTGTGTGTGTGTGCGTACGGTGAGTGCGGCAGGGTGTGTGTGTGTGTGTGTGTGTGTGTGTGTGTGTGTGTGTGTGTGTGTGTGTGTGTGTTACCCAGCAGGGCCTGGAACAGGTCACTCTGGAAGATGTTCAGCAGCTTCTCAGCGCGACCTTTGACCCCGTCAGCAGCTCCGGCCTGACAGGCCTCCATCGCCTGCAGAGCCCGCTCCGTGTCTGGGGAAGCAACCACATCAATAACCGTCATGTAAACACACAGGAAGTCCAGCAACTGTCATGTAAACACACAGGAAGTCCTGCAACTGTCATGTAAACACACAGGAAGTCCTGCAACTGTCATGTAAACACACAGGAAGTCCTGCAACTGTCATGTAAACACACAGGAAGTCCTGCAACTGTCATGTAAACACACAGGAAGTCCTGCAACTGTCATGTAAACACACAGGAAGTCCTGCAACTGTCATGTACTGTCATGTCTCCCAGCTCACCGTGCCAGCCCCCACCTGCCGGTGGATCACAAACTTCCTGACAGACAGGACGCAGCAGGTGAGGCTGGGAAAAATCATATCCAGCACCCGGACTATAAGCACTGGCGCCCCCCAGGGATGTGTGCTCTCTCCACTGCTCTTCTCCCTCTACACCACGACTGTAGGTCATTGACACAACGGTCATCGGCCTCATCAGCGACGGGGACGAGTCTGCGTACAGACGGGAGGTTGAACAGCTGGTTCTCTGGTGTGGTCAGAACCACCTGGAGCTGAACAAGGCCAAAACTGTAGAGATGACAGTGGACTTCAGGAGGAGCCCCCCAACACTACCCCCCCTCACAATACACAACAGCACTGTTTCTGCGGTGGAGACCTTCAAGTTTCTGGGATCCACAATCTCCCGGGACCTGAAGTGGACCGCCAACATCAACACCATCCGGAAAAAGGCCCAGCAGAGGCTGTACTTCCTGATCCAGCTCAGGAAGTTCAACCTGCCTCAGGAGCTGCTGATCCTGTTTTACTCTTCATCATCCAGTCTGTCCTCTGCTCTTCATCATCCAGTCTGTCCTCTGCTCTTCATCATCCAGTCTGTCCTCTGCTCTTCATCACTGTGGTCTGGATCACCAAACAGGACAGAGTCAGACTACAGCGGATCGTCAGGTCTGCAGAGAGAACCATTGGTTCCAGCCTGCCCTCCATCCTGGACTTGCACACCTCCAGAGTCAGGAAGCGGGCTGTAAAGATCACCACAGACCCCTCACACCCTGGACACAAGCTGTTCACCTCCTCCCCTCTGGAAGGCGCTACAGAGCACTGTACGCCAAAACCACCAGACACAGAAACAGCTTCTTCCCACTGGAGTCACTCTGATGAACAGTTAAACAGACTCTTCATCTGCACTATCTGCACTTTTTTGTTGTTTTACTACTGTCTTTAATGTCCTTTTTATATTTTTTATATTTAGCTTGTATATTGTGTGGGAAAAAGTACGAAGAGCAAATGAAACCGGAGTCAAATTCCATGTATGTGAAAATTGACATGGCCATTAAAGCTGATTCTGATTCTGATTCTGGTAAACACACAGGAAGTCCAGCAACTGTCATGTAAACACACAGGAAGTCCAGCAACTGTCATGTAAACACACAGGAAGTCCAGCAACTGTCATGTAAACACACAGGAAGTCCTGCAACTGTCATGTAAACACACAGAAAGTCCAGCAACTGTCATGTAAACACACAGGAAGTCCTGCAACTGTCATGTAAACACACAGGAAGTCCTGCAACTGTCATGTAAACACACAGGAAGTCCTGCAACCGTCATGTAAACACATAGGAAGTCCTGCAACTGTCATGTAAACACACAGGAAGTCCTGCAACTGTCATGTAAACACACAGGAAGTCCTGCAACCGTCATGTAAACACACAGGAAGTCCTGCAACTGTCATGTAAACACACAGGAAGTCCTGCAACTGTCATGTAAACACACAGGAAGTCTTGCAACTGTCATGTAAACACACAGGAAGTCCTGCAACTGTCATGTAAACACACAGGAAGTCCTGCAACCGTCATGTAAACACACAGG
>JBAMJR010000461.1:115000-162500 GCA_038501785.1 Myoxocephalus aenaeus | reverse complement strand
ACAGGGGTCTCTCTGTGGGATGGACCCCAACCACTAGACTACTGGGACTGGAACAGGGTCTCTCTGTGGGATGGACCCCAACCACTAGACTACTGGGACTGGAACAGGGTCTCTCTGTGGGATGGACCCCAACCACTAGACTACTGGGACTGGAACAGGGTCTCTCTGTGGGATGGACCCCAACCACTAGACTACTGGGACTGGAACAGGGTCTCTCTGTGGGATGGACCCCAACCACTAGACTACTGGGACTGGAACAGGGTCTCTCTGTGGGATGGACCCCAACCACTAGACTACTGGGACTGGAACAGGGTCTCTCTGTGGGATGGACCCCAACCACTAGACTACTGGGACTGGAACAGGGTCTCTCTGTGGGATGGACCCCAACCACTAGACTACTGGGACTGGAACAGGGTCTCTCTGTGGGATGGACCTGAACCACTAGACTACGGGAACAGGGGTCTCTCTGTGGGATGGACCCCAACCACTAGACTACTGGAACAGGGGTCTCTCTGTGGGATGGACCCCAACCACTAGACTACTGGAACAGGAACTTCGTTCTTAATTTCCGAACAAGTCTGTGCGTATATGTCAGGTGTATATGTCAGGTGTGTACCTAGAGGCAAACTATACACTCAGGTGTGTACCTAGAGGCGGACTATACACTCAGGTGTGTACCTAGAGGCGGACTATACACTCAGGTGTGTACCTAGAGGCGGACTATACACTCAGGTGTGTACCTAGAGGCGGACTATACACTCAGGTGTGTACCTAGAGGCGGACTATACACTCAGGTGTGTACAGGTGTTACACATTGAGGTATTTGGGTGGTAGATTTTCTTGGAGGACTTGAACTGCAGAGAGTTTGAGTTTCCTGCAAACCTGTACCCAGGGCATACTAAAGGGCTCTGTATGGCGCTAAAAGAGACGGAAGACGGGTTCGGTCAGAACCTTGTTGGACACGGAAACCGAGTGAAGCCGCTGAACGTTGACGGACATCCGGTTACTTTTGACCGTTAAATGGATTATTTCTGTCCGTGGTGTGTTTTCTGTCAGGCGCTACTCAGGACGCCTCTCCCCCGCAGCCCCGCGAAGCTGCGACCAATCAGACGTCCGCTGGAGCCGAGCGGTCGTCTGATTGGCCGCAGTTTGGGCGTGACCGTCGCTCGGCTCGGCACGTGATTGGCTGACTCTGCCGTCACTCACGCGCCGAACGCGGCTGGCGTATTAAATCTCGGGCTTGAATCGCGAGCAAGGCGAGAAGAAGCTAGCAGCGGCTAAATGCTAACACTTTAGTAGAAGTCATTACGCGTCACCACGCACGCAAACGCGCACACGCGCCCCCACAGGCATGGGCAGGTCGGCAGGGGCTCGTTTCCACGCACACAGCGGGTTCCCGCGTGCAGTTGTTTGTGTTTAGGGTGGGGGGGCGTGTGTTAGCTACTTCCTGCATGCTAGCTGCAGAAGCTAGCTGTTTACCAGGTCAGGCGGAATTATTCATGAGGGCGCGCAGTGATTGGTGGAGACAGCGACAGGGGCGGGGCCACAGAAGGCTTATGTGACAAGTGAGTATGATTCACTATTGATTATTGATTATTGATCTGTGGAGGAACTTTACCTAAAGTACTAATACCTCTCTGTACACATACTGTTACAAGTCAAATGTTACTAAAACTAAAGTACTAATACCTCTCTGTACACATACTGTTACAAGTCAAATGTTACTAAAACTAAAGTACTAATACCTCTCTGTACACATACTGTTACAAGTCAAATGTTACTATAACTAAAGTACTAATACCTCTCTGTACACATACTGTTACAAGTCAAATGTTACTATAACTAAAGTACTAATACCTCTCTGTACACATACTGTTACAAGTCAAATGTTACTATAACTAAAGTACTAATACCTCTCTGTACACATACTGTTACAAGTCAAATGTTACTAAAACTAAAGTACTAATACCTCTCTGTACACATACTGTTACAAGTCAAATGTTACTAAAACTAAAGTACTAATACCTCTCTGTACACATACTGTTACAAGTCAAATGTTACTAAAACTAAAGTACTAATACCTCTCTGTACACATACTGTTACAAGTCAAATGTTACTAAAACTAAAGTACTAATACCTCTCTGTACACATACTGTTACAAGTCAAATGTTACTAAAACTAAAGTACTAATACCTCTCTGTACACATACTGTTACAAGTCAAATGTTACTAAAACTAAGGTACTAATACCTCTCTGTACACATACTGTTACAAGTCAAATGTTACTAAAACTAAAGTACTAATACCTCTCTGTACACATACTGTTACAAGTCAAATGTTACTATAACTAAAGTACTAATACCTCTCTGTACACATACTGTTACAAGTCAAATGTTACTAAAACTAAAGTACTAATACCTCTCTGTACACATACTGTTACAAGTCAAATGTTACTAAAACTAAAGTACTAATACCTCTCTGTACACATACTGTTACAAGTCAAATGTTACTAAAACTAAAGTACTAATACCTCTCTGTACACATACTCTGTTGGAAGTCAAATGTTTTAGTTCATAACTAAGCATCAGATTTGATAAACTTATGTTTTGTGTATAAAGTACTAAAGCTGTCCGATGGATAAAGTGAAGTAGAAAGTAAAGTACAAGTCCATTTATTTTTGTACACAGTCCTAAGATGATAGTTTATATATATATATATATATATATATATATATATATATATATATATATATATATAGCACCATTAAAAACATAAATACATTGTCAATAGTGTGCAATGTGTGTGTGTGTGTGTGTACTGAAGCACACTATTGACAATGTATTTATGTTTTTAATTGGTGTATCAGTTCAATCATTAGTTGTGATTGATCGATCAGGAGTTAATTATTGGATAATTTCTGTCGTGTGATGAGCTGGTGAATCTGATTGGCTCTGCCACCTGTCAGTCAAACGGACGCCCCGCCCCTCTCCTTGTTAATCTGTGATTGGCCGGTCCGTGTGCAGGTGGAAGATGATCAGGATGTCACTGGACAAGGAGGCGGTCCTTCCTCACGAAGTAAGCCCCGCCTTCCCCGGCACTGGCGGCCTATCGGAGCAGCCGGCCAAGGCCCGCCCCCTGCATGCTAAGAACAGCCAGACCCCCGTGGGCTCCGCCCCCGCCGCTCAGCGAATCGCTAAGCGGCGCTGCTCCCTGGGCGTCGGCTTCAAGGGGCCGGCCAAGCGGCGGCGCCGCGCCCTCAGCGACAGCCAATCGGAGCCCGTCCTGCCGAGCCACTTCCTGTTGGGCGGGAACATCTTCGACCCGCTCAATCTGAACTCGCTATTGGACGAAGACGTCAACAGGTAGGAAGCTCCGCCTCCCGTCCCCCGGTCGCCCCGTCGGCTCGTTTGACCTCCGCGCTCTTCCTCCTCAGGGCGACCAATCAGGAGACGCCGAAGTGCTCGCCCCTGCCGTCCAGGGGCGGAGACCCCGTTGAAATCCTGGTGCCTCGTGACATCACGGACCCCCTGGACCTGAAGGGGGGGGGCCGGGGGGGAGGAGTCCTGCTGACCCCCCTGAAGGCCCGGAAGAGGCCCCGGAACCGGCACCACGGGGGAGGAGCTACAGGAGGGGGAGGAGCCGGAGCAGAGAGGGCGGGGCTACCTGCTCGACTGTTTCCCTCCACAGCTGCACTGACAGGTGAGACTGGAGCACCTGTCCTCTACTGACACCTGTCCTCTACTGACACCTGGTGGAGGACACCTGTCCTCTACTGACACCTGGTGGAGGACACCTGTCCTCTACTGACACCTGGTGGAGGACACCTGTCCTCTACTGACACCTGTCCTCTACTGACACCTGGTGGAGGACACCTGTCCTCTACTGACACCTGGTGGAGGACACCTGTCCTCTACTGACACCTGTCCTCTACTGACACCTGGTGGAGGACACCTGTCCTCTACTGACACCTGGTGGAGGACACCTGTCCTCTACTGACACCTGTCCTCTACTGACACCTGGTGGAGGACACCTGTCCTCTACTGACACCTGGTGGAGGACACCTGTCCTCTACTGACACCTGGTGGAGGACACCTGTCCTCTACTGACACCTGTCCTCTACTGACACCTGTCCTCTACTGACACCTGTCCTCTACTGACACCTGGTGGAGGACACCTGTCCTCTACTGACACCTGGTGGAGGACACCTGTCCTCTACTGACACCTGGTGGAGGACACCTGTCCTCTACTGACACCTGTCCTCTACTGACACCTGTCCTCTACTGACACCTGGTGGAGGACACCTGTCCTCTACTGACACCTGTCCTCTACTGACACCTGTCCTCTACTGACACCTGGTGGAGGACACCTGTCCTCTACTGACACCTGTCCTCTACTGACACCTGGTGGAGGACACCTGTCCTCTACTGACACCTGGTGGAGGACACCTGTCCTCTACTGACACCTGTCCTCTACTGACACCTGTCCTCTACTGACACCTGGTGGAGGACACCTGTCCTCTACTGACACCTGGTGGAGGACACCTGTCCTCTACTGACACCTGTCCTCTACTGACACCTGGTGGAGGACACCTGTCCTCTACTGACACCTGTCCTCTACTGACACCTGTCCTCTACTGACACCTGGTGGAGGACACCTGTCCTCTACTGACACCTGTCCTCTACTGACACCTGGTGGAGGACACCTGTCCTCTACTGACACCTGGTGGAGGACACCTGTCCTCTACTGACACCTGTCCTCTACTGACACCTGTCCTCTACTGACACCTGGTGGAGGACACCTGTCCTCTACTGACACCTGTCCTCTACTGACACCTGGTGGAGGACACCTGTCCTCTACTGACACCTGTCCTCTACTGACACCTGTCCTCTACTGACACCTGGTGGAGGACACCTGTCCTCTACTGACACCTGTCCTCTACTGACACCTGGTGGAGGACACCTGTCCTCTACTGACACCTGGTGGAGGACACCTGTCCTCTACTGACACCTGGTGGAGGACACCAGGTGTCAGTAGAATCGCGAGCAAGGCGAGAAGAAGCTAGCAGCGGCTAAAGGCTAACACTTTAGTAGAAGTCATTACGCGTCACCACAGGCATGGGCAGGTCGGCAGGGCCTCGTTTCCACGCACACAGCGGGTTCCCGCGTGCAGTTGTTTGTGTTTAGGGTGGGGGGGCGTGTGTTAGCTACTTCCTGCATGCTAGCTGCAGAAGCTAGCTGTTTACCAGGTCAGGCGGAATTATTCATGAGGGCGCGCAGTGATTGGTGGAGACAGCTGTATGGGGTCAGTCTCAATTATTACAAATGCACGCAGAAAGACTCTCAAATACATTCCAATGCACAAATTACAATTTATATAAATGTTAAAAAAAAGTCTCTAATATATTTCTGCATTTGTATGTATTTGTGCGTGGATTTTTGTTTGTTTGTGCATTTGTATTGATTTGTGTGTGTGTGTGTGTGTGTGTCAAGTTATGGCTTCGGACCTTCTGCACTTCCCCACTTGATAGGGATTGACCCATCTACACCGATTCAAACTGGATTCCACTCCAATGAAAACCCAACTTTTCCTTTTTTTTCTCTCCTTTTATTTTTGAGATTTGGATTGTTGAGTCCTTCACTCCGTATCGAAATACGATAGAGATAGAGGTGAAAAACCTTTAAATAAAAAAAACAGAAAACACACATTTCAACATGCCAGAACCACTTTAAACACGTGATCAGCGCCCGTGCACTCTGCCTACACACGTCACCACATAGCCCCCAGCTGTGCCTCCACCAACATGTCAACACACATTTTGCTTTGCCACACGTGAATGGGCTGCGGAGCCCCGTGACGTATTTAGCGCTCGCGCTAATCAAGCTGGTGGTGGCAGCGATCATCAGCAAAGTCCTTCACTTATAAAGTCTGTCACTCTTACCGGCTGCCTCTCCGGACTTGTAGACGCGTCTTTGCTGCGTTTGATCTAGCCGCCCGGCGTTCATTTAATCCCCACCTTTGACGTGCGCCAGCGGTGCTTCCGGTGCCTACAAGCTCCGCCCCTTTTCCTCCCAAGTCGGATTGCTTGCACTAACATTTAATTAAATGCTTTAAATGTTTATTATTTAATCTGTGACTATTTATATCTTTCTGGGTGCTTTATTAATTTACAATTACCTTTATTTACCTTACATTCTTCCCCTTTCTTTTTTATCCAAAATGAAAATCATGTTTGACTTCACAGTGTGTGTGTTGAGACTCCTCACGTGGCTGGATTCGCAAATGCGTTTTCTTCAACTTGGACCTATCTCATTTTCAACCAATCACATGAGCGCAGCTCCCCCCTCCCCTCCCCACGTGGCTTCATTTGCGCCGGAAAGGGGGCGTGGCTTTAAGGTTTAAAACGATGAGATATTTTTATTTCCGGTTGCTTGTAAATCGTTGGTCACACGCGATGCGTTGGAGGGCCGTGAGGAAGCTGAAAGTGTGACGAAGGTGATGCGTGGCGTTCAGAGTTAATGTGTTGTTGTGTGCAGTTCCTCTGGTGACCAGCGGCGGCAGCGTGACGTTCAGAGTTAATGTGTTGTTGTGTGCAGTTCCTCTGGTGACCAGCGGCGGCAGCGTGGCGTTCAGAGTTAATGTGTTGTTGTGTGCAGTTCCTCTGGTGACCAGCGGCGGCAGCGTGGCGTTCAGAGTTAATGTGTTGTTGTGTGCAGTTCCTCTGGTGACCAGCGGCGGCAGCGTGGCGTTCAGAGTTAATGTGTTGTTGTGTGCAGTTCCTCTGGTGACCAGCGGCGGCAGCGCGGCGTTCAGAGTTAATGTGTTGTTGTGTGCAGTTCCTCTGGTGACCAGCGGCGGCAGCGTGGCGTTCAGAGTTAATGTGTTGTTGTGTGCAGTTCCTCTGGTGACCAGCGGCGGCAGCGTGGCGTTCAGAGTTAATGTGGTGTTGTGTGCAGTTCCTCTGGTGACCAGCGGCGGCAGCGTGGCGGCATCCCCTCTGCCCTGTGAGCTCAACACAGCCATCACCTGCAGGGACGACGTGGCCCCGCCCCCCATCCTGCCCCGGAGACACACCCACCCGCTGCCGGGACACGCCCACAAGCCCGGTCACCAGGGCGACGGCCGCAGATGCAGGCGACGCCGCACCGCCTCGGCGAGGTCGGCCGACAACACCGACGCCGTGGCAACCACAGCTCAGCCAACCAGATTCCAGACGCCGCTGATGGGAGGGGCTAAAGCCGGCAGGTGAGTGTCACACCAGAAGTAATGAGGGGACAGGAAGTGAGGCTAGATGAGGGGACAGGAAGTGGAACTAGAGGCTAGATGAGGGGACAGGAAGTGAGGCTAGATGAGGGGACAGGAAGTGAGGCTAGAGGTTAGATGAGGGGACAGGAAGTGAGGCTAGATGAGGTGAGGTGACAGGAAGTGAGGCTACACGAGGTGAGGTGACAGGAAGTGAGGCTACACGAGGTGAGGTGAGAGGAAGTGAGGCTACACGAGGTGACAGGAAGTGAGGCTACACGAGGTGACAGGAAGCTACATGAGGTGACAGGAAGTGAGGCTACACAAGGTGACAGGAAGTGAGGCTAGAGGTTAGATGAGGGGACAGGAAGTGAGGCTAGAGGTTAGATGAGGGGACAGGAAGTGAGGCTACACGAGGTGAGGTGACAGGAAGTGAGGCTACACGAGGTGAGGTGACAGGAAGTGAGGCTACACGAGGTGAGGTGAGAGGAAGTGAGGCTACACGAGGTGACAGGAAGTGAGGCTACACGAGGTGACAGGAAGCTACATGAGGTGACAGGAAGTGAGGCTACACAAGGTGACAGGAAGTGAGGCTACATGAGGTGAGGTGACAGGAAGTGAGGCTACACGAGGTGACAGGAAGTGAGGCTACACGAGGTGACAGGAAGTGAGGCTACACGAGGTGACAGGAAGTGAGGCTACACGAGGTGACAGGAAGTGAGGCTACACGAGGGGACAGGAAGTGAGGCTACACGAGGGGACAGGAAGTGAGGCTACACGAGGGGACAGGAAGTGAGGCTACATGAGGTGACAGGAAGTGAGGCTACATGAGGTGAGGTGACAGGAAGTGAGGCTACATGAGGTGAGGTGACAGGAAGTGAGGCTACACGAGGTGACAGGAAGTGAGGCTACACAAGGTGACAGGAAGTGAGGCTACATGAGGTGAGGTGACAGGAAGTGAGGCTACATGAGGTGAGGTGACAGGAAGTGAGGCTACACGAGGTGACAGGAAGTGAGGCTACACGAGGTGACAGGAAGTGAGGCTACACGAGGGGACAGGAAGTGAGGCTACACGAGGTGACAGGAAGTGAGGCTACACGAGGTGACAGGAAGTGAGGCTACACGAGGTGACAGGAAGTGAGGCTAGAGGTTAGATGAGGGGACAGGAAGTGAGGCTAGAGGTTAGGTGAGGTGACAGGAAGTGAGGCTACACGAGGTGAGGTGACAGGAAGTGAGGCTACACGAGGTGAGGTGACAGGAAGTGAGGCTACACGAGGTGAGGTGACAGGAAGTGAGGCTACACGAGGTGACAGGAAGTGAGGCTACACGAGGTGACAGGAAGCTACATGAGGTGACAGGAAGTGAGGCTACACAAGGTGACAGGAAGTGAGGCTACATGAGGTGAGGTGACAGGAAGTGAGGCTACACGAGGTGACAGGAAGTGAGGCTACACGAGGTGACAGGAAGTGAGGCTACATGAGGTGACAGGAAGTGAGGCTACACGAGGGGACAGGAAGTGAGGCTACACGAGGTGACAGGAAGTGAGGCTACACGAGGTGACAGGAAGTGAGGCTACACGAGGGGACAGGAAGTGAGGCTACATGAGGTGAGGTGACAGGAAGTGAGGCTACATGAGGTGAGGTGACAGGAAGTGAGGCTACACGAGGTGACAGGAAGTGAGGCTACACAAGGTTACAGGAAGTGAGGCTACATGAGGTGAGGTGACAGGAAGTGAGGCTACATGAGGTGAGGTGACAGGAAGTGAGGCTACATGAGGTGACAGGAAGTGAGGCTACACGAGGGGACAGGAAGTGAGGCTACACGAGGTGACAGGAAGTGAGGCTACACGAGGTGACAGGAAGTGAGGCTACACGAGGTTACAGGAAGTGAGGCTACATGAGGTGAGGTGACAGGAAGTGAGGCTACACGAGGGGACAGGAAGTGAGGCTACACGAGGGGACAGGAAGTGAGGCTACACGAGGGGACAGGAAGTGAGGCTACACGAGGTGACAGGAAGTGAGGCTACACGAGGTGACAGGAAGTGAGGCTACACGAGGTTACAGGAAGTGAGGCTACATGAGGTGAGGTGACAGGAAGTGAGGCTACACGAGGGGACAGGAAGTGAGGCTACACGAGGGGACAGGAAGTGAGGCTACACGAGGGGACAGGAAGTGAGGCTACACGAGGGGACAGGAAGTGAGGCTACACGAGGGGACAGGAAGTGAGGCTACACGAGGTGACAGGAAGTGAGTAGGATACTGTGATCTGATTGGCTGCCCCAACAGGTGTGGAGGACCTCAGCCCGGCTCTGCTCATCCACCAGAGAAGAAGAAGAAGGACAAGCGGCGCTACCAGTACGGCAACCACAGCTGTTACTACGGCTACGGCGGTCTCTACGGCGACGAGGGGGAGGGGCGCGTCGGGGGTGGGGAGGACCCGAGGCTCCGCCTCCTGCGAGCCGATTGGTTCAGAGACAAGAAGGTGCTGGACGTGGGCTGCGGCGCCGGTCACCTGACGCTGGCTGTCGCCCGCAGGTTTGGCCCCGCCCACATCCTGGGGGTGGAGCTAGACCACCGATTGGTCCACGCCGCCAAGCAGAACGTCAGGCACTTCCTGTCACATGACCTCGTGGTGGAGGAGAGGAGGAGGAGGAGGAGGAGGAGGGAGGAGGAGGGGGAGGCGGAGGAGGGGGAGGAGAAGGTGAAGCTCCTCCCCCTCCCTCTCTCCTTCAGGGTGAGTCGAGGCCCTCTCTCTGCTCCTCCTCTGCTCACACCTTCATCCTCCTCTTCCTCCTCCAGGTTCCCCAGCAACATCACCTTCATCCAGGTGAGAGACACACACACACACACACACACACACACACACACACACACACACACACAGGTGCACACACACACACGTACACACAAACAGGTACACACACAGGTACAAAGACATGTACACACACACACACACACAGGTACACACACAGGTACACACACACACACCTGAGCCTCTGACATCACACCCAGGGGCGGCTTTGGGCACGGGCGAACCGGGCAGCCGCCCGGGGCGGCACTTTCTCATGACACGTGGGGGGCGGCACGACCACTTAAAAAAAAAAAAAAAAATATATATATATATATATATATATATATATATATATATATATATATATATATATATATATATATATATATATATATAAATAATCTATATCTCATCTGGGCCGCGAAGCGGTTTTCCATTATCTATCATATCACTGTGTGGGGAATTGGCAGGTTGGCGCCCCCTGCGGCTGCGGGCGACCCTGCTTGCTGGGGGTGCCGTCTGCGGGGCGTGTGTGTGGGGCGCGGGGAGCCACGGACCGGTTTTGTGTCGGACAATATTTTCGCGGACCGGCCTTCACGGTGTGGGCGCAAAATATGACGTAATAAATATGACGTAATAAATATGACGTAATAAATATGATGTAATACGAGCGGCATAAAGACAATTCTAAAGTGCGTAAAGATACAACTCACCATTACTGCATTAGTGGAGCCCTGAGCTTGTTCTCTGCTACGAGCCGGTCCCGTCTCGGGGTGACGGGAGAAAAAGACCGACGTGTTTATGTCCAGTCTACTGACTCTACTCCTAACTAAACCTTTAGTCCAGTCTACTGACTCTACTGCTAACTAAACCTTTAGTCCAGTCTACTGACTCTACTCCTAACTAAACCTTTAGTCCAGTCTACTGACTCTACTGCTAACTAAACCTTTAGTCCAGTCTACTGACTCTACTGCTAACTAAACCTTTAGTCCAGTCTACTGACTCTACTGCTAACTAAACCTTTAGTCCAGTCTACTGACTCTACTGCTAACTAAACCTTTAGTCCAGTCTACTGACTCTACTGCTAACTAAACCTTTAGTCCAGTCTACTGACTCTACTGCTAACTAAACCTTTAGTCCAGTCTACTGACTCTACTGCTAACTAAACCTTTAGTCCAGTCTACTGACTCTACTGCTAACTAAACCTTTAGTCCAGTCTACTGACTCTACTGCTAACTAAACCTTTAGTCCAGTCTACTGACTCTACTGCTAACTAAACCTTTAGTCCAGTCTACTGACTCTACTGCTAACTAAACCTTTAGTCCAGTCTACTGACTCTACTGCTAACTAAACCTTTAGTCCAGTCTACTGACTCTACTGCTAACTAAACCTTTAGTCCAGTCTACTGACTCTACTGCTAACTAAACCTTTAGTCCAGTCTACTGACTCTACTGCTAACTAAACCTTTAGTCCAGTCTACTGACTCTACTGCTAACTAAACCTTTAGTCCAGTCTACTGACTCTACTGCTAACTAAACCTTTAGTCCAGTCTACTGACTCTACTGCTAACTAAACCTTTAGTCCAGTCTACTGACTCTACTGCTAACTAAACCTTTAGTCCAGTCTACTGACTCTACTCCTAACTAAACCTTTAGTCCAGTCTACTGACTCTACTGCTAACTAAACCTTTAGTCCAGTCTACTGACTCTACTGCTAACTAAACCTTTAGTCCAGTCTACTGACTCTACTGCTAACTAAACCTTTAGTCCAGTCTACTGACTCTACTGCTAACTAAACCTTTAGTCCAGTCTACTGACTCTACTGCTAACTAAACCTTTAGTCCAGTCTACTGACTCTACTGCTAACTAAACCTTTAGTCCAGTCTACTGACTCTACTGCTAACTAAACCTTTAGTCCAGTCTACTGACTCTACTGCTAACTAAACCTTTAGTCCAGTCTACTGACTCTACTGCTAACTAAACCTTTAGTCCAGTCTACTGACTCTACTGCTAACTAAACCTTTAGTCCAGTCTACTGACTCTACTGCTAACTAAACCTTTAGTCCAGTCTACTGACTCTACTGCTAACTAAACCTTTAGTCCAGTCTACTGACTCTACTGCTAACTAAACCTTTAGTCCAGTCTACTGACTCTACTGCTAACTAAACCTTTAGTCCAGTCTACTGACTCTACTGCTAACTAAACCTTTAGTCCAGTCTACTGACTCTACTGCTAACTAAACCTTTAGTCCAGTCTACTGACTCTACTGCTAACTAAACCTTTAGTCCAGTCTACTGACTCTACTCCTAACTAAACCTTTAGTCCAGTCTACTGACTCTACTGCTAACTAAACCTTTAGTCCAGTCTACTGACTCTACTGCTAACTAAACCTTTAGTCCAGTCTACTGACTCTACTGCTAACTAAACCTTTAGTCCAGTCTACTGACTCTACTGCTAACTAAACCTTTAGTCCAGTCTACTGACTCTACTGCTAACTAAACCTTTAGTCCAGTCTACTGACTCTACTGCTAACTAAACCTTTAGTCCAGTCTACTGACTCTACTGCTAACTAAACCTTTAGTCCAGTCTACTGACTCTACTGCTAACTAAACCTTTAGTCCAGTCTACTGACTCTACTGCTAACTAAACCTTTAGTCCAGTCTACTGACTCTACTGCTAACTAAACCTTTAGTCCAGTCTACTGACTCTACTGCTAACTAAACCTTTAGTCCAGTCTACTGACTCTACTGCTAACTAAACCTTTAGTCCAGTCTACTGACTCTACTGCTAACTAAACCTTTAGTCCAGTCTACTGACTCTACTGCTAACTAAACCTTTAGTCCAGTCTACTGACTCTACTGCTAACTAAACCTTTAGTCCAGTCTACTGACTCTACTGCTAACTAAACCTTTAGTCCAGTCTACTGACTCTACTGCTAACTAAACCTTTAGTCCAGTCTACTGACTCTACTCCTAACTAAACCTTTAGTCCAGTCTACTGACTCTACTCCTAACTAAACCTTTAGTCCAGTCTACTGACTCTACTGCTAACTAAACCTTTAGTCCAGTCTACTGACTCTACTGCTAACTAAACCTTTAGTCCAGTCTACTGACTCTACTGCTAACTAAACCTTTAGTCCAGTCTACTGACTCTACTCCTAACTAAACCTTTAGTCCAGTCTACTGACTCTACTGCTAACTAAACCTTTAGTCCAGTCTACTGACTCTACTCCTAACTAAACCTTTAGTCCAGTCTACTGACTCTACTGCTAACTAAACCTTTAGTCCAGTCTACTGACTCTACTGCTAACTAAACCTTTAGTCCAGTCTACTGACTCTACTGCTAACTAAACCTTTAGTCCAGTCTACTGACTCTACTGCTAACTTAAACCTTTATATCACTCTGTAACTTCATTAAAACGCTTCACAAAGACAGGGTGTTGACATGGAGGCAGGGTTCAGATCTCAGTAACTCTGCCTTGAGTTTAATCCAGAACACCGAGTTGTAACGGACTTTTAAGTTTCATTTTTGGGGAAACGTGTCACGGAACATCTTGACATGTGTCAAGATGTTCCGTTTGAGGCTACGCACAGACGGATGTATCGGTCTTTTTTCAAAATAAAACATTTTTCCGACTTTTTTTGTTTTTTTTACCCGGCTAGGGGGGGGGCGCTCGGAGGGGGGTCTCGCCCGGGGCGTAATTACATGTAGAACCGCCACTGATCACACCTGCTGAGGCTCTGACATCACACCTGCTGAGGCTCTGACATCACACCTGCTGAGGCTCTGACATCACACCTGCTGAGGCTCTGACTCCTCCCACAGGGCGACTACGTGTCGAGGCGCTGGGCTGGGCGGGGCCAGTATGATGTCATCATGTGTCTGGGCGTGACCAAATGGGTGCAGCTGCAGTCAGGCGACGGGGGCGTGGCCACGCTGTTCAGACGGGCCTATCAGAGCCTGTCGTCGGGCGGATTATTCATGCTGGAGCCACAACCATGGAGCAGCTACAGCCACAGCAAGAGGGCCTCGGTAACCGCTATTTATTTATTTATTTATATATGTGTGTGTGTGTGTGTGTGTGTACAAATACACACTAACACAAAGTTGTCTGCTTCAGGAGGCGACGGATCGTAACTTCAAGAGTTTGAGACTGAGACCTGAACATTTCACCTGCTACCTGACCGACAACGTGGGCTTCACCTCTTACAGACTCATCACACACACAGGTACACGCACACAGGTGTATACACACACACACACACACACACACACACACACACACACACACACACACACACACACACACACACACAGGTACACACACACACACACACACACACACACACACACACACACACACACACACACACAGGTACACACACACACACACACACACACACACAGGTACACACACACACACACACACACACACACACACACACACACACACACACACACACAGGTACACACACACACACACACAGGTACACAGGTACACACACACACACACACACACACACAGGTACACACACACACACACACACACACACACACACACACACACACACACACACACAGGTACACACACACACACAGGTACACGCACACAGGTACACACACACACACACACACACAGGT
This sequence comes from Myoxocephalus aenaeus, assembly GCA_038501785.1. Lineage (NCBI taxonomy): Eukaryota > Metazoa > Chordata > Actinopteri > Perciformes > Cottidae > Myoxocephalus > Myoxocephalus aenaeus. The sequence goes on along the minus strand of JBAMJR010000461.1, from coordinate 147,832 downwards.
ACACACACACAGGTACACACACACACACACACACACACACACACACACACACAGGTACACACACACACACACAGGTACACGCACACAGGTACACACACACACACACACACACACAGGTACACACACACAGGTACACACACACACACACACACACACACACACACACACACACACACAGGTACACACACACACAGGTACACACACACACACACACACACACACACACACAGTTAGGAGTGTGTACCTGGGTCTCCTCCTCCTCACATGTGATCTGATTGGTTCATTCTTCCAGGCAACCAGCGGCCAATCTACCTGTTCCACAAAGGCCCCGCCCAGAGGAAGTGATGTCACCAGGACAGGATGTGACACATCTCTCTCTTTGAGGCGCCAGTTTTCCATGGAACTGGACTTTGACAGACGGGTGGAGAAGAGGAAGCCGATTGGACGCTGTGTTTCTGAGTCGTGAGCTCGCAGCTGATTGGTTGCCCGGTCGAGCCGGTTTGATGACATCACAGCTGGTAACGAGCTGACGTCTGACTGACGGCCAGGGTTTCTGTCACTCGAGCCAGAGCAAAGGATTGTGGGACGCTGTCCTCTGATTGGACACTGACAGGAAGTGACACGGGCAGAACATTTCATTGTTTAACAGTTCTTTGTCAAGATGAATCCATGGTTTTGTTGAGATTAAAGCTGCAGCTAACTTTTATCTCTGATGTCATCGATCACTCCAATTTATCAGATCATCAATGTCGTTATTGATCCTCACGATCAGCTATGACCACGTTATGACCAGCTGATGATGTCATCATTGTTGTTATTGATCCTCTTGAATACCAGTTAAAGGATGATAAACATGTTCCGTGTGGTAACGGACTGATTCATGATTGACAGCTGGGCGATGGCCACGCCCCTTCCCTGAGAGTCCAGGTGAGTGCTGGACGCCTGAGAGAAGGGGGCGGAGTCAGAAGTGTGTGTGTGTGTGTGTGTGTGTGTGTGTGTCTATCAAACTGAAGGCGTCAGGTTTGATTGACAGCTCACCTCCTGGGAGGAGTCCATCTGCTGCACAGCCTGCAGGAAATGACATCACAGATCACCATATGACATCACACACATAATATGACATCACAGATCACATATGACATCACACACAATATGACATCACACACACCATATGACGTCACAGATCACCATATGACATCACACACAATATGACATCACAGATCACCATATGACATCACACACAATGACGTCACAGATCACAATATGACGTCACAGATCACAATATGACATCACAGATCACAATATGACATCACAGATCACCATATGACGTCACACACAATATGACATCACACATCACCATATGACATCACAGATCACCATATGACGTCACACATCACCATATGACGTCACACATCACAATATGACATCACACATCACCATATGACATCACACACAATATGACGTCACACATCACCATATGACATCACAGATCACCATATGACATCACACACAACGTGACATCACACATCACCATATGACATCACATCACCATATGACGTCACACACAACATGACATCACACATCACCATATGACGTCACACACAACATGACATCACATATCACCATATGACATCACACATCACCATATGACGTCACACATCACAATATGACATCACACATCACCATATGACGTCACACATCACAATATGACATCACACATCACCATATGACATCACACACAATATGACGTCACACATCACCATATGACGTCACACATCACCATATGACATCACAGATCACCATATGACATCACACACAACGTGACATCACACATCACCATATGACATCACATCACCATATGACGTCACACACAACATGACATCACACATCGCCATATGACGTCACACACAACATGACATCACATATCACCATATGACGTCACACACAACATGACATCACACATCACCATATGACATCACACATCACCATATGACATCACACACAACATGACATCACACATCACCATATGACATCACATATCACCATATGACATCACACATCACCATATGACATCACACACAACATGACATCACAGATCACCATATGACATCACACACAACATGACACCTCGGCCTTCCAATGCCGGACGAAGCTCCCTGAGAGTTGGAACCACCGGGAAGTCAGCCTTCATCCACAACCCTCTAGCTCAGCCTTCATCCTCAACCCTCTAGCTCAGCCTTCATCCACAACCCTCTAGCTCAGCCTTCATCCACAACCCTCTAGCTCAGCCTTCATCCACAACCCTCTAGCTCAGCCTTCATCCTCAACCCTCTAGCTCAGCCTTCATCCACAACCCTCTAGCTCAGCCTTCATCCTCAACCCTCTAGCTCAGCCTTCATCCACAACCCTATAGCTCAGCCTTCATCCTCAACCCTCTAGCTCAGCCTTCATCCTCAACCCTCTAGCTCAGCCTTCATCCACAACCCTCTAGCTCAGCCTTCATCCACAACCCTCTAGCTCAGCCTTCATCCTCAACCCTCTAGCTCAGCCTTCATCCACAACCCTCTAGCTCAGCCTTCATCCTCAACCCTCTAGCTCAGCCTTCATCCACAACCCTCTAGCTCAGCCTTCATCCACAACCCTCTAGCTCAGCCTTCATCCACAACCCTCTAGCTCAGCCTTCATCCCCAGTACCCAGTAACCTCTCTACTGGTCCAGTCTCTAGGGTCCATACCCAGTAACCTCTCTACTGGTCCAGTCCAGTCTCTAGGGTCCATACCCAGTAACCTCTCTACTGGTCCAGTCTCTAGGGTCCATACCCAGTAACCTCTCTACTGGCCCAGTCTCTAGGGTCCATACCCAGTAACCTCTCTACTGGTCCAGTCTCTAGGGTCCATACCCAGTAACCTCTCTACTGGTCCAGTCTCTAGGGTCCATACCCAGTAACCTCTCTACTGGTCCAGTCCAGTCTCTAGGGTCCATACCCAGTAACCTCTCTACTGGTCCAGTCTCTAGGGTCCATACCCAGTAACCTCTCTACTGGTCCAGTCTCTAGGGTCCATACCAGTAACCTCTCTACTGGCCCAGTCTCTAGGGTCCATACCCAGTAACCTCGCTACTGGTCCAGTCTCTAGGGTCCATACCCAGTAACCTCTCTACTGGCCCAGTCTCTAGGGTCCATACCCAGTAACCTCTCTACTGGTCCAGTCTCTAGGGTCCATACCCAGTAACCTCTCTACTGGTCCAGTTTCTAGGGTCCATACCCAGTAACCTCTCTACTGGTCCAGTCTCTAGGGTCCATACCCAGTAACCTCTCTACTGGTCCAGTCCAGTCTCTAGGGTCCATACCCAGTAACCTCTCTACTGGTCCAGTCTCTAGGGTCCATACCCAGTAACCTCTCTACTGGCCCAGTCTCTAGGGTCCATACCCAGTAACCTCTCTACTGGTCCAGTCTCTAGGGTCCATACCCAGTAACCTCTCTACTGGTCCAGTCTCTAGGGTCCATACCCAGTAACCTCTCTACTGGTCCAGTTTCTAGGGTCCATACCCAGTAACCTCTCTACTGGTCCAGTCTCTAGGGTCCATACCCAGTAACCTCTCTACTGGTCCAGTCCAGTCTCTAGGGTCCATACCCAGTAACCTCTCTACTGGTCCAGTCTCTAGGGTCCATACCCAGTAACCTCTCTACTGGCCCAGTCTCTAGGGTCCATACCCAGTAACCTCTCTACTGGTCCAGTCTCTAGGGTCCATACCCAGTAACCTCTCTACTGGTCCAGTCTCTAGGGTCCATACCCAGTAACCTCTCTACTGGTCCAGTCCAGTCTCTAGGGTCCATACCCAGTAACCTCTCTACTGGTCCAGTCTCTAGGGTCCATACCCAGTAACCTCTCTACTGGTCCAGTCTCTAGGGTCCATACCAGTAACCTCTCTACTGGCCCAGTCTCTAGGGTCCATACCCAGTAACCTCGCTACTGGTCCAGTCTCTAGGGTCCATACCCAGTAACCTCTCTACTGGCCCAGTCTCTAGGGTCCATACCCAGTAACCTCTCTACTGGTCCAGTCTCTAGGGTCCATACCCAGTAACCTCTCTACTGGTCCAGTCTCTAGGGTCCATACCCAGTAACCTCTCTACTGGTCCAGTCTCTAGGGTCCATACCCAGTAACCTCTCTACAGGTCCAGTCTCTAGGGTCCATACCCAGTAACCTCTCTACTGGTCCAGTCTCTAGGGTCCATACCCAGTAACCTCTCTACTGGTCCAGTTTCTAGGGTCCATACCCAGTAACCTCTCTACTGGTCCAGTCTCTAGGGTCCATACCCAGTAACCTCTCTACTGGTCCAGTCTCTAGGGTCCATACCCAGTAACCTCTCTACTGGTCCAGTCCAGTCTCTAGGGTCCATACCCAGTAACCTCTCTACTGGTCCAGTCCAGTCTCTAGGGTCCATACCCAGTAACCTCTCTACTGGTCCAGTCCAGTAACCTCTCTACTGGCCCAGTCTCTAGGGTCCATACCCAGTAACCTCTCTACTGGTCCAGTCTCTAGGGTCCATACCCAGTAACCTCTCTACTGGTCCAGTCTCTAGGGTCCATACCCAGTAACCTCTCTACTGGTCCAGTCTCTAGGGTCCATACCCAGTAACCTCTCTACTGGTCCAGTCCAGTCTCTAGGGTCCATACCCAGTAACCTCTCTACTGGTCCAGTCTCTAGGGTCCATACCCAGTAACCTCTCTACTGGTCCAGTCTCTAGGGTCCATACCAGTAACCTCTCTACTGGCCCAGTCTCTAGGGTCCATACCCAGTAACCTCGCTACTGGTCCAGTCTCTAGGGTCCATACCCAGTAACCTCTCTACTGGCCCAGTCTCTAGGGTCCATACCCAGTAACCTCTCTACTGGTCCAGTCTCTAGGGTCCATACCCAGTAACCTCTCTACTGGTCCAGTCTCTAGGGTCCATACCCAGTAACCTCTCTACTGGTCCAGTCTCTAGGGTCCATACCCAGTAACCTCTCTACAGGTCCAGTCTCTAGGGTCCATACCCAGTAACCTCTCTACTGGTCCAGTCTCTAGGGTCCATACCCAGTAACCTCTCTACTGGTCCAGTTTCTAGGGTCCATACCCAGTAACCTCTCTACTGGTCCAGTCTCTAGGGTCCATACCCAGTAACCTCTCTACTGGTCCAGTCTCTAGGGTCCATACCCAGTAACCTCTCTACTGGTCCAGTCCAGTCTCTAGGGTCCATACCCAGTAACCTCTCTACTGGTCCAGTCCAGTCTCTAGGGTCCATACCCAGTAACCTCTCTACTGGTCCAGTCCAGTAACCTCTCTACTGGCCCAGTCTCTAGGGTCCATACCCAGTAACCTCTCTACTGGTCCAGTCTCTAGGGTCCATACCCAGTAACCTCTCTACTGGTCCAGTCTCTAGGGTCCATACCCAGTAACCTCTCTACAGGTCCAGTCTCTAGGGTCCATACCCAGTAACCTCTCTACTGGTCCAGTTTCTAGGGTCCATACCCAGTAACCTCTCTACTGGTCCAGTCTCTAGGGTCCATACCCAGTAACCTCTCTACTGGTCCAGTCCAGTCTCTAGGGTCCATACCCAGTAACCTCTCTACTGGTCCAGTCCAGTCTCTAGGGTCCATACCCAGTAACCTCTCTACTGGTCCAGTCTCTAGGGTCCATACCCAGTAACCTCTCTACAGGTCCAGTCTCTAGGGTCCATACCCAGTAACCTCTCTACTGGTCCAGTCTCTAGGGTCCATACCCAGTAACCTCTCTACTGGTCCAGTCCAGTCTCTAGGGTCCATACCCAGTAACCTCTCTACTGGTCCAGTCCAGTCTCTAGGGTCCATACCCAGTAACCTCTCTACAGACACCCTCTCTTTCCTCCCCCATGCCAACCACATCACCAAAACTGCCTTCTTTCACCTCCGTAACATTGCACGCCTCCGGCCCTCCCTGTCCTCTGCCACCACCGAAATCCTCATCCATGCCCTCATAACATCCAGACTCGATTACTGCAACAGCATCCTCTACGGCTCACCCAACAAAATCCTCAATAAACTTCAATATGTCCAAAACTCTGCCGCCCGACTGCTCACCTCCACCCGCCGTTATGATCACATCACCCCGGTCCTCCACAACCTCCACTGGCTTCCGATCAAGTACAGGATAGACTTCAAACTACTACTCATCACCTACAAAGCCCTAAACAACCTGCCCCCTCCCTACCTTTCAGACCTCCTCCCCTCCACGCCCCAACCCGTTGCCTCAGGTCCGCCGGTACAAACACCCTGAAGACCATCAGGACCAAGCGCCGGATCTGGGGGGACAGGGCCTTCTCTGCTGCTGCACCCCCCCTCTGGAACGCTCTCCCCATCCACATCCGTCAGGCTCCCTCACTAGCTTCATTCAAGCAAGCCCTCAAAACGCACCTCTTCCAACTGGCTTTCACCTGCTAGACCTGCACCTATCCTCCACTACGACCCTCAGCTTCTCCAGTTTTCTTTCCTTTCTTTCTTTGTTACAAAAAATGTCCTGTTTGTTTGTTTTGCTTACTTTGTCTTTCATTTTTTGTTCCGTTCGTCATTGTCTACTGTCCATATTGTAAAGCGTCTTTGTGTATCTTTAAAAGCGCTATATAAGTTGAAATTATTATTATTATTATTATTACTGGCCCAGTCTCTAGGGTCCATACCCAGTAACCTCTCTACTGGTCCAGTCTCTAGGGTCCATACCCAGTAACCTCTCTACTGGCCCAGTCTCTAGGGTCCATACCCAGTAACCTCTCTACAGGTCCAGTCTCTAGGGTCCATACCCAGTAACCTCTCTACTGGTCCAGTCTCTAGGGTCCATACCCAGTAACCTCTCTACTGGTCCAGTCTCTAGGGTCCATACCCAGTAACCTCTCTACTGGCCCAGTCTCTAGGGTCCATACCCAGTAACCTCTCTACTGGCCCAGTCTCTAGGGTCCATACCCAGTAACCTCTCTACTGGTCCAGTCTCTAGGGTCCATACCCAGTAACCTCTCTACAGGTCCAGTCTCTAGGGTCCATACCCAGTAACCTCTCTACAGGTCCAGTCTCTAGGGTCCATACCCAGTAACCTTTCTACAGGTCCAGTCTCTAGGGTCCATACCCAGTAACCTCTCTACTGGTCCAGTCTCTAGGGTCCATACCCAGTAACCTCTCTACAGGTCCAGTCTCTAGGGTCCATACCCAGTAACCTCTCTACAGGTCCAGTCTCTAGGGTCCATACCCAGTAACCTCTCTACTGGTCCAGTCTCTAGGGTCCATACCCAGTAACCTCTCTACTGGCCCAGTCTCTAGGGTCCATACCCAGTAACCTCTCTACTGGCCCAGTCTCTAGGGTCCATACCCAGTAACCTCTCTACTGGTCCAGTCTCTAGGGTCCATACCCAGTAACCTCTCTACTGGTCCAGTCTCTAGGGTCCATACCCAGTAACCTCTCTACTGGCCCAGTCTCTAGGGTCCATACCCAGTAACCTCTCTACTGGCCCAGTCTCTAGGGTCCATACCCAGTAACCTCTCTACTGGTCCAGTCTCTAGGGTCCATACCCAGTAACCTCTCTACAGGTCCAGTCTCTAGGGTCCATACCCAGTAACCTCTCTACAGGTCCAGTCCAGTCTCTAGGGTCCATACCCAGTAACCTCTCTACTGGCCCAGTCTCTAGGGTCCATACCCAGTAACCTCTCTACTGGTCCAGTCTCTAGGGTCCATACCCAGTAACCTCTCTACTGGCCCAGTCTCTAGGGTCCATACCCAGTAACCTCTCTACTGGTCCAGTCTCTAGGGTCCATACCCAGTAACCTCTCTACTGGCCCAGTCTCTAGGGTCCATACCCAGTAACCTCTCTATTGGTCCAGTCTCTAGGGTCCGTACCCAGTAACCTCTCTACTGGTCCAGTCTCTAGGGTCCATACCCAGTAACCTCTCTACTGGTCCAGTCTCTAGGGTCCATACCCAGTAACCTCTCTACTGGCCCAGTCTCTAGGGTCCATACCCAGTAACCTCTCTACTGGTCCAGTCTCTAGGGTCCATACCCAGTAACCTCTCTACTGGTCCAGTCTCTAGGGTCCATACCCAGTAACCTCTCTACTGGTCCAGTCTCTAGGGTCCATACCCAGTAACCTCTCTACTGGTCCAGTCTCTAGGGTCCATACCCAGTAACCTCTCTACTGGTCCAGTCTCTAGGGTCCATACCCAGTAACCTCTCTACTGGTCCAGTCTCTAGGGTCCATACCCAGTAACCTCTCTACTGGCCCAGTCTCTAGGGTCCATACCCAGTAACCTCTCTACTGGTCCAGTCTCTAGGGTCCATACCCAGTAACCTCTATACTGGCCCAGTCTCTAGGGTCCATACCCAGTAACCTCTCTATACTTCTGTTAAACTTTAGTTTGACCTCTCAGTTGGTTTCTGGAAACTCGACTCTGACCTGAACTGTTGACCGTGTGTGTGTGTGTGTGTGTGTGTGTGTGTGTGTGTGTGTGTGTGTGTGTGTGTGTGGAAGGTGATTTGTCGTTCTTATCTCTGTCAGCTTGACACTAAGAGGTTTTGCCCAGAGGAACAACAAGATGTCTCTGGAACCCTTCACTCAGAGTCTCATCTCTCTAGCTGTCTCCCTGTCTGTCTCCCTGTCTGTCTGTCTGTCTGTCTACCTGTCTGTCTGTCTGTCTGTCTGTCTGTCTGTCTGTCTACCTGTCTGTCTACCTGTCTGTCTGTCTGTCTGTCTGTCTACCTGTCTGTCTACCTGTCTGTCTACCTGTCTGTCTGGAATATCATTCACACAGACCTGAGGCTCTATGAAGGCTACAGCTATGAACTCTGGGTAAATGATGACATCATTGATGCTCCATGAGGAAATGTGATCCTGGGAGAGGAGCGCTTGTTTTATTCACCTTGACTCAGACAGACGCCTTCCTCAGTGTGTGTGTGTGTGTGTGTGTGTGTTCTCAGCAGTCTCAGTCAACAGTTTAGAATAATATTAGTCTAACTAACACAGACACACACACAGACACACATACACACACACACACACAGACACACACACACACACACACACACACACACACACACACACACACACACACACACACAGTGAAAACATCTGTGTAGAAAACTAAAGAACAGAAACCAACTTCATTATGTTCATGAATATGTTTCAAATATATATTTTTTAAAGCTACAGAGATGGAGAGGTGAACTCTGCCTGTCTCTCTCTCTCTGCCTGTCTCTCCTTCTGTCTCTCTCTCTCTGCCTGTCTCTCCTTCTGTCTCTCTCTCTCTCTCTGCCTGTCTCTCTCTCTCTCTCTCTGCCTCTCTCTCTCTCTCTGCCTGTCTCTCTCTCTCTCTCTCTCTCCCTGCCTGTCTCTCCTTCTGTCTCTCTCTCTCTCTCTGCCTGTCTCTCTCTCTCTCTCTCTGCCTCTCTCTCTCTCTCTCTCTCTCTCTCTCTCTCTCTGCCTGTCTCTCTCTCTCTCTCTCTGCCTCTCTCTCTCTCTCTCTCTCTCTCTGCCTGTCTCTCTCTCTCTCTCTCTCTCTCTCTCTCTCTGCCTGTCTCTGCCTGTCTCTCTCTCTCTCTCTCTGCCTCTCTCTCTCTCTCTCTCTCTCTCTCTCTCTCTCTCTCTCTCTCTGCCTGTCTCTCTCTCTCTCTCTCTGCCTCTCTCTCTCTCTCTGCCTGTCTCTCTCTCTCTCTCTCTCTCTGCCTGTCTCTCTCTCTCTCTTCTTCATTCCTTCATTCCTGTCTAACTCGTCCCAGATGTCGGAGGATCAGAGAAACAGGAGACATGAGTTTGAGGTCCAAACAAGCAGAGAACTACAGCAGTCTGTCTGTCTGTCTGTCTGCCTGTCTGTCTGTCTGTCTGTCTGTCTGCCTGCCTGCCTGTCTGTCTGTCTGTCTGTCTGTCTGTCTGTCTGTCTGTCTGTACCATAATTGTAATATTTGTAATATTTGTCATGACATCATCACAGAAGTGGTTGCTCAGACTGAATGGCTCCACGCTGAAAGGCATCATGGGAAACGTAGGAAACGAGGGTCAGGGACCGTGACCGACATCACTTCCTGTCTGCTGCTGGAATGTTCCAGCGGCCAATCAGAGGCCAGCGTTCCCAGAGAAGAGACGCACAGGAAGTGGAGGAGGGAGGAGCACACAGGAAGAGGAGCGACTGAAGGGCGGGGTCAGAGGGCACGACCCACAATGCACTGGGGCAGACACAGAGGCTATAGGCCTCAAACCCAGAACCCTCAGGACTCTCTGCAGAACCCTCAGGACTCTCTGCAGAACCCTCAGAACCCTCAGGACTCACTGCAGAACCCTCAGGACCCTCAGGAGTCACTGCAGAAGAACCCTCAGAACCCTCAGGACTCACTGCAGAAGAACCCTCAGGACTCTCTGCAGAACCCTCAGGACTCACTGCAGAAGAACCCTCAGGACTCACTGACAGAAGAACCCTCAGGACTCTCTGCAGAACCCTCAGGACTCACTGCAGAAGAACCCTCAGGACTCACTGACAGAAGAACCCTCAGGACTCACTGACAGAAGAACCCTCAGGACTCACTGACAGAAGAACCCTCAGGACTCTCTGCAGAACCCTCAGGACTCACTGACAGAAGAACCCTCAGGACTCACTGACAGAAGAACCCTCAGGACTCACTGCAGAAGAACCCTCAGGACTCACTGACAGAAGAACCCTCAGGACTCACTGACAGAAGAACCCTCAGGACTCACTGCAGAAGAACCCTCAGGACTCACTGACAGAAGAACCCTCAGGACTCACTGCAGAAGAACCCTCAGGACTCACTGACAGAAGAACCCTCAGGACTCTCTGCAGAACCCTCAGGACTCACTGCAGAAGAACCCTCAGGACTCACTGACAGAAGAACCCTCAGGACTCTCTGCAGAACCCTCAGGACTCACTGCAGAAGAACCCTCAGGACTCTCTGCAGAACCCTCAGGACTCACTGACAGAAGAACCCTCAGGACTCACTGACAGAAGAACCCTCAGGACTCTCTGCAGAACCCTCAGGACTCTCTGCAGAACCCTCAGGACTCACTGCAGAAGAACCCTCAGGACTCACTGCAGAACCCTCAGGACTCACTGACAGAAGAACCCTCAGGACTCACTGACAGAAGAATCCTCAGGACTCACTGCAGAACCCTCTGGACTCACTGCAGAACCTTCTGGACTCACCGACAGAACCCTCAGGACTCACTGACACAACCCTCTGGACTCACTGCAGAACCCTCAGGACTCACGACAGAACCCTCAGGACTCACTGCAGAACCCTCAGGACTCACAACAGAACCCTCAGGACTCACTGCAGAACCCTCAGGACTCATGACAGAACCATCAGGACTCACTGACAGAAGAACCCTCAGGACTCACTCACAGAAGAACCCTCAGGACTCACTCACAGAAGAACCCTCAGGACTCTCTGCAGAACCGTCAGGACTCACTGCAGAAGAACCCTCAGGACTCACTGCAGAACCCTCAGGACTCACTGACAGAAGAACCCTCAGGACTCACTGCAGAACCCTCTGGACTCACTGCAGAACCCTCAGGACTCACGACAGAACCCTCAGGACTCACTGCAGAACCCTCAGGACTCACAACAGAACCCTCAGGACTCACGACAGAACCCTCTGGACTCACTGCAGAACCTTCTGGACTCACCGACAGAACCCTCAGGACTCACTGACAGAACCCTCAGGACTCACTGCAGAACCCTCTGGACTCACTGCAGAACCCTCAGGACTCACGACAGAACCCTCAGGACTCACTGCAGAACCCTCAGGACTCACAACAGAACCCTCAGGACTCACTGCAGAACCCTCAGGACTCACTGCAGAACCCTCAGGACTCACAACAGAACCCTCAGGACTCACTGCAGAACCCTCAGGACTCACAACAGAACCCTCAGGACTCACGACAGAACCCTCAGGACTCACTGCAGAAGAACCCTCAGGACTCACTGACAGAAGAACCCTCAGGACTCACTGACAGAAGAACCCTCAGGACTCACTGCAGAACCCTCTGGACTCACTGCAGAACCTTCTGGACTCACCGACAGAACCCTCAGGACTCACTGACAGAACCCTCAGGACTCACTGCAGAACCCTCTGGACTCACTGCAGAACCCTCAGGACTCACGACAGAACCCTCAGGACTCACTGCAGAACCCTCAGGACTCACTGCAGAACCCTCAGGACTCACTGCAGAACCCTCAGGACTCACGACAGAACCATCAGGACTCACTGACAGAAGAACCCTCAGGACTCACTCACAGAAGAACCGTCAGGACTCACTCACAGAAGAACCCTCAGGACTCTCTGCAGAACCCTCAGGACTCACTGCAGAAGAACCCTCAGGACTCACTGCAGAACCCTCAGGACTCACTGACAGAAGAACCCTCAGGACTCACTGCAGAACCCTCAGGACTCACTGCAGAACCATCAGGACTCACTGACAGAAGAACCCTCAGGACTCACTGACAGAAGAACCCTCAGGACTCACTGACAGAAGAACCCTCAGAACCCTCAGAACCCCCAGGAGCAGTTGTCATGCTGTGTTCCTCCTTGTTTTGTACATGTGTCTTAATGTACCTGTGTTGTTTTCATCATGTTCTCATGTGTTGTGTCTGTGTGTGTCACTGTGTGTGTGTGTGTGTGTGTGTGTCACTGTGTGTGTGTGTGTGCGTGTCACTGTGTGTGTGTGTGTGTGTGTCACTGTGTGTGCGTGTCACTGTGTGTGTGTGTGTCACTGTGTGTGTGTGTGTGTGTCACTGTGTGTGTGTGTGTGCGTGTCACTGTGTGTGTGTGTGTCACTGTGTGTGTGTGTGTGTGTCACTGTGTGTGTGTGTGTGCGTGTCACTGTGTGTGTGTGTGTGTGTGTCACTGTGTGTGCGTGTCACTGTGTGTGTGTGTGTCACTGTGTGTGTGTCACTGTGTGTCACTGTGTGTGTGTGTGTCACTGTGTGTGTCACTGTGTGTGTGTGTGTGTGTGTGTGTCACTGTGTGTGTGTGTCACTGTGTGTGTGTGTGTGTCACTGTGTGTGTCACTGTGTGTGTGTCACTGTGTGTGTGTCACTGTATTATATTATATAAATAGTCCTATATATATATATATATATATATATATATATATATATATATATATATATATATATAGGACTATATATATATGCAATATACTCCTCCTCCTCCTCCTCCTCCTCCTCCTCCTCCTCCTCCTCCTCAGGTGGTTTCTCTCTCTGGCTCGTTCACACCTCCTGACAGAACAGGAGCTGATACCTGACACCTTCATCCTCCAACAGGAGGAGGAGGAAGAGGAGGAGGAGGAAGAGTTATCCGCTTCCTTTCATCTGAGCTGTGACATCATCATTGTCTCTCAACCTGTCTCACCTGAGCTACAGGTGAGACACAGAAACCAGTCACACACACACACACACACACACACACACACACACACACACACACACACACACACACACACACACACACACACACATATATATTTTTAATAAATACTGAATATTAACTTCATGACATTTGGTTTCATTCACAGTTTTGAGGTAAACACATTGAACTCATTTACATATTCTAGTTGTAATTGTTGGTTAATTAGTTAAATAAATAGAGTATTTAATCATTCTTATAGTTCATAATAATATCATTACAGAGCGACAGACACATTCCTTCACAGCGGTCTGTCGCTCTGATGATTGACGGCTCGGACAGCCAATCACAGCCGGGAGGGGGCGTGGCCTGCGCGACCCTCCAGGAGAGGAAACTTGAGTCTTTTGTCCCAACTTTGTGTGCGCTGGTTCCCGCAGGTCTGGACTGGGAGCACTGGGAGCACTGGGAGCCGCACGGAGCTCGGACTGGTCGGGACGGACCCGCGGCCTCTGTGTGTGTGTTTGTTTGTGTGTGTGTTTGTGTGTCTGTCTGTGTGTCTGTCTGTGTGTGTCTGTTTCGGGACCTCCAGCCGACACGCCGACCCTTCTCCGCTCACCAGGCCGCCTCTCGGAGCTCCTCTCCCGGCCTCAGGGCAGCCACGCCCCGCGGTCTCTCCTGGAGGAGATAACGTGTTGGAATGTAGGAGTGAGAGAAGAGTGAGAGAAGAGTGAGAGAGAGGGGCAGCGGGTCAGAGGAGGCCTCCTTCCTTCTGGAGCCCCTTCTTCTCAGCGGACGGCGTCCATCTTGAAAGTTTCGGATTCTTTCTGAACTAAAGAGTTTTCCTTCTTCTGGGATCCAATGAGGCGCGCGCGGCCGACTGGGTGCGCGCGCAGCTGACGGCCAGCGGCCAGGGATCGATAGGTGTGATCGGGTCCGGATGGAGGCTCAGAGGGGTCCCGCGGCCTCCTCCTGCGGGCTCCTGCTGCTCCTCCTCCCGCTGCTGCTGCTGCGCTGCTGCGGAGCAGAAGAAGGTACTCACCTGTGGGACTTACCTGTAGTACTACACCTGTAGTACTCTACTGTCAGTACTTACCTGTAGTACTTACCTGTGGGACTTACCTGTAGTACTACACCTGTAGTACTCTACTGTCAGTACTTACCTGTAGTACTCACCTGTGGGACTTACCTGTAGTACTACACCTGTAGTACTCTACTGTCAGTACTTACCTGTAGTACTCTACTGTCAGTACTTACCTGTAGTACTCACCTGTGGGACTTACCTGTAGTACTACACCTGTAGTACTCTACTGTCAGTACTTACCTGTAGTACTCACCTGTGGGACTTACCTGTAGTACTACACCTGTAGTACTCTACTGTCAGTACTTACCTGTAGTACTCACCTGTAGTACTCTACTGTCAGTACTTACCTGTAGTACTCTACTGTCAGTACTTACCTGTAGTACTCACCTGTGGGACTTACCTGTAGTACTACACCTGTAGTACTCTACTGTCAGTACTTACCTGTAGTACTTACCTGTGGGACTTACCTGTAGTACTACACCTGTAGTACTCTACTGTCAGTACTTACCTGTAGTACTTACCTGTGGGACTTACCTGTAGTACTACACCTGTAGTACTCTACTGTCAGTACTTACCTGTAGTACTCTACTGTCAGTACTTACCTGTAGTACTCACCTGTGGGACTTACCTGTAGTACTACACCTGTAGTACTCTACTGTCAGTACTTACCTGTAGTACTTACCTGTGGGACTTACCTGTAGTACTACACCTGTAGTACTCTACTGTCAGTACTTACCTGTAGTACTTACCTGTAGTACTCACCTGTAGTACTCTAATGTCAGTACTTACCTGTAGTACTACACCTGTAGTACTACACCTGTAGTACTCTACTGTCAGTACTTACCTGTAGTACTACACCTGTAGTACTCACCTGTAGTACTCTACTGTCAGTACTTACCTGTAGTACTACACCTGTAGTATTAAACCTGTAGTACTCTACTGTCAGTACTCACCTGTAGTACTTACCTGTAGTACTCACCTGTAGTACTCACCTGTAGTACTCTACTGTCAGTACTTACCTGTAGTACCTACCTGTAGTATTAAACCTGTAGTACTCTACTGTCAGTACTTACCTGTAGTACTCACCTGTAGTACTCACCTGTAGTACTCTACTGTCAGTACTTACCTGTAGTACCTACCTGTAGTATTAAACCTGTAGTACTCTACTGTCAGTACTCACCTGTAGGACTTACCTACACCTGTAGTACTCTACTGTCAGTACTTACCTGTAGTATTAAACCTGTAGTACTCTACTGTAGGACTCTACTGTAGGACTTTACCTGTAGTACTTGCCTGTAGTACTCTACTGTCAGTACTTACCTGTAGAACTTACCTGTAGTACCTACCTGTAGTACTACACTTGTAGTACTCTACTGTCAGTACTTACCTGTAGTACTAGACCTGTAGTACTTACCTGTAGTACTTACCTGTAGGACCTACCTGTAGTACTCACCTGTAGTACTCACCTGTAGGACTCACCTGTAGGACTCACCTGTAGTACTACACCTGTAGTACTCTACTGTCAGTATTTACCTGTAGTACCTACCTGTAGTATTAAACCTGTAGTACTCACCTGTAGTATTCACCTGTAGTACTCTACTGTCAGTACTCACCTGTAGTACTCACCTGTAGTACTCACCTGTAGTACTTACCTGTAGTACTACACCTGTAGTACTACACCTGTAGTACTCACCTGTAGTACTCTAATGTCAGTACTTACCTGTAGTACTACACCTGTAGTACTACACCTGTAGTACTCTACTGTCAGTACTTACCTGTAGTACTACACCTGTAGTACTACACCTGTAGTACTCTACTGTCAGTACTTACCTGTAGTACTACACCTGTAGTACTCTACTGTCAGTACTTACCTGTAGTACTCACCTGTAGTACTCTACTGTCAGTACTTACCTGTAGTACCTACCTGTAGTATTAAACCTGTAGTACTCTACTGTCAGTACTCACCTGTAGTACTTACCTGTAGTACTCACCTGTAGTACTCACCTGTAGTTCTCTACTGTCAGTACTTACCTGTAGTACCTACCTGTAGTATTAAACCTGTAGTACTCTACTGTCAGTACTTACCTGTAGTACTTACCTGTAGTACTCACCTGTAGTACTCACCTGTAGTACTCTACTGTCAGTACTTACCTGTAGTACCTACCTGTAGTATTAAACCTGTAGTACTCTACTGTCAGTACTCACCTGTAGGACTTACCTACACCTGTAGTACTCTACTGTCAGTACTTACCTGTAGTATTAAACCTGTAGTACTCTACTGTAGGACTCTACTGTAGGACTTTACCTGTAGTACTTGCCTGTAGTACTCTACTGTCAGTACTTACCTGTAGAACTTACCTGTAGTACCTACCTGTAGTACTACACTTGTAGTACTCTACTGTCAGTACTTACCTGTAGTACTAGACCTGTAGTACTTACCTGTAGTACTTACCTGTAGGACCTACCTGTAGGACCTACCTGTAGGACCTACCTGTAGTACTCACCTGTAGTACTCACCTGTAGGACTCACCTGTAGGACTCACCTGTAGTACTACACCTGTAGTACTCTACTGTCAGTATTTACCTGTAGTACCTACCTGTAGTATTAAACCTGTAGTACTCACCTGTAGTATTCACCTGTAGTACTCTACTGTCAGTACTCACCTGTAGTACTCACCTGTAGTACTCACCTGTAGTACTTACCTGTAGTACTACACCTGTAGTACTCACCTGTAGGACTTACCTGTAGGACTTACCTGTAGGACTTACCTGTAGGACTTACCTGTAGTACTACACCTGTAGTACTCACCTGTAGTACTACAGGTGTAGTACTTACCTGTAGCACTCTACTGTCAGTACTCACCTGTAGGACTTACCTGTAGTACTACACCTGTAGTACTACAGATGTAGTACTTACCTGTAGCACTCTACTGTCAGTACTTACCTGTAGTATTAAACCTGTAGTACTCTACTGTCAGTACTCACCTGTAGTACTCACCTGTAGTACTTACCTGTCAGTACTTACCTGTCAGTACTCACCTGTCAGTACTCACCTGTAGTACTCACCTGTAGTACTCTACTGTCAGTACTCTACTGTCAGTACTCACCTGTATACTCGCCTGTAGTATTAAACCTGTAGCACTCTACTGTCAGTACTTACCTGTAGTACTCACCTGTAGTACTCACCTGTAATACTCACCTGTAATACTCACCTGTAGTACTCACCTGTAGTACTCACCTGTAGTACTCTACTGTCAGTACACACCTGTAGTACACACCTGTAGTACTCTACTGTCAGTACTTACCTGTAGGACTCACCTGTAGGACTCACCTGTAGTACTCTACTGCTATAGTACTTCACCTGTAGTACTTACCTGTAGTACTCTACTGTCAGTACTCACCTGTAGTATTACACCTGTAGTATTACACCTGTAGTACTCTACTGTAGTACTCTACTGTCAGAGTACTTCACCTGTAGTACTTCACCTGTAGTACTCTACTTCTTCAGAACATCTGTTATTGATGGTGAGGTTCTGCTGGAGAACCCTGACTGAAGGGTCCCTCCAGAATATTTAATTACAAACACTTTCCGCCAAAATATTACAACTTTTAAATGTTCCACTTCAATTCACTTCACTTTCTTTCTTTCTTGAAATATTTAGATGTTTAAAAAAACGTTTATCATCTCAAATGATCCTGATTTATTATTTATTTAACTAAACTTTTAAAAGTCTGACTTATTTATTTATTTTCTTTAAGATAAGCAAAACGACAACATGTCAAAACATTCATATTTATATTTTATATTATGACAAACATTCATCATCATCAACACATAAAGGAACACTTCATCCTTCAGTTTATCACAAACATTCATCATCATCATTACATAAAGGAACACTTCATCCTTCAGTTTATCACAAACATTCATCATCATCATTACATAAAGGAACACTTCATCCTTCAGTTTATCACAAACATTCATCATCATCATCACATAAAGGAACACTTCATCCTTCAGTTTATCACAAACATTCATCATCATCATTACATAAAGGAACACTTCATCCTTCAGTTTATCATAAACATTCATCATCACATAAAGGAACACTTCATCCTTCAGTTTATCATAAACATTCATCATTACATAAAGGAACACTTCATCCTTCAGTTTATCACAAACATTCATCATCATCATCACATAAAGGAACACTTCATCCTTCAGTTTATCATAAACATTCATCATCACATAAAGGAACACTTCATCCTTCAGTTTATCACAAACATTCATCATCACATAAAGGAACACTTCATCCTTCAGTTTATCATAAACATTCATCATCACATAAAGGAACACTTCATCCTTCAGTTTATCATAAACATTCATCATCACATAAAGGAACACTTCATCCTTCAGTTTATCACAAACATTCATCATCACATAAAGGACCACTTCATCCTTCAGTTTATCATAAACATTCATCATCACATAAAGGACCACTTCATCCTTCAGTTTATCACAAACATTCATCATCACATAAAGGACCACTTCATCCTTCAGTTTATCATAAACATTCATCATCACATAAAGGAACACTTCATCCTTCAGTTTATCACTAACATTCATCATCAACACATAAAGGAACACTTCATCCTTCAGTTTATCACTAACATTCATCATCAACACATAAAGGAACACTTCATCCTTCAGTTTATCACTAACATTCATCATCAACACATAAAGGAACACTTCATCCTTCAGTTTATCACTAACATTCATCATCAACACATAAAGGAACACTTCATCCTTCAGTTTATCACAAACATTCATCATCACATAAAGGAACACTTCATCCTTCAGTTTATCACAAACATTCATCATTAACACATAAAGGAACACTTCATCCTTCAGTTTATCACTAACATTCAACACATAAAGGAACACTTCATCCTTCAGTTTATCACAAACATTCATCATCATCATTACATAAAGGAACACTTCATCCTTCAGTTTATCATAAACATTCATCATCACATAAAGGAACTCTTCATCCTTCAGTTTATCACAAACATTCATTATCACATAAAGGAACACTTCATCCTTCAGTTTATCATAAACATTCATCATCACATAAAGGAACACTTCATCCTTCAGTTTATCACAAACATTCATCATCACATAAAGGAACACTTCATCCTTCAGTTTATCATAAACATTCATCATCACATAAAGGAACACTTCATCCTTCAGTTTATCACAAACATTCATCATCACATAAAGGAACACTTCATCCTTCAGTTTATCACTAACATTCATCATTAACACATAAAGGAACACTTCATCCTTCAGTTTATCACTAACATTCATCATTAACACATAAAGGAACACTTCATCCTTCAGTTTATCATACACATTCATCATCAACACATAAAGGAACACTTCATCCTTCAGTTTATCACTAACATTCATCATTAACACATAAAGGAACACTTCATCCTTCAGTTTATCACTAACATTCATCATCAACACATAAAGGAACACTTCATCCTTCAGTTTATCACAAACATTCATCATTAACACATAAAGGAACACTTCATCCTTCAGTTTATCACAAACATTCATCATTAACACATAAAGGAACACTTCATCCTTCAGTTTATCACTAACATTCATCATCAACACATAAAGGAACACTTCATCCTTCAGTTTATCATAAATATTCATCAACACATAAAGGAACACTTCATCCTTCAGTCATGAACATTCATCAACACATAAAGGAACGCTTCATCCTTCAGTTTATCACAAACATTCATCAACACATAAAGGAACGCTTCATCCTTCAGTTTATCACTAACATTCATCATCATCACATAAAGGAACGCTTCATCCTTCAGTTTATCACAAACATTCATCAACACATAAAGGAACACTTCATCCTTCAGTTTATCACTAACATTCATCATTAACACATAAAGGAACGCTTCATCCTTCAGTTTATCACTAACATTCATCATCAACACATAAAGGAACACTTCATCCTTCAGTTTATCACAAACATTCATCATCACATAAAGGAACACTTCATCCTTCAGTTTATCACAAACATTCATCATCACATAAAGGAACACTTCATCCTTCAGTTTATCACAAACATTAACATTACAGTAAAAAGGCTCACATTTGAGCTAACACTAAAACATACACATGTATGCGTTACATCTGTAAACATACATGTGTATGTTTTTAGTGTTAGTCCATTTGTATTAATCTTTTTAATGAACAGCTCAGGGATGTTGAAGCAACCTGTTAGTGCTTTCTGAAGAGGTTTTGCACTGTCACTTCTGTTTTTGAATAAAGGGTTGGAAATTAATGCCTTTTTGTTTTTTTATCCGATTCATCGATTAATCGAAAAAATAATCAACCGATTAATCGATTATTAAAACAATCGTTAGTTGCAGCCCTAGAATACTCCCAGCTAGTCAAACTAAAGATCTGATTGGTTGAAGTCCATGACAATCAACCACAACGTCCACTCTGTGTTCTTTAATCTGCTAAAGCGTAAACTGCTTTGTTGACATAGAGACACAGAGGTGAAATCTGATTGGATGAAAGCTCTCCTTAAAAAGAGCTTGAGGCGCTGCAGGCTGAAGCAGAGCAACAGAGGAAGACAGGAGCTGTGACATGAGAACATAATTATAATACATGGAGTGTATTTGTGAAAAACAATTAGGCCAGCAGTGAAGGCTTAGCAGGCCCTGACAGCCACCACTGATGCACACACGCACACACACACACACACACACACACACACACACACACACACTCTAAACAGTGTATCTGCTGATAAGAGTGCAGGACGATGGGGGATGTTTAGACAAGGTGTGTGTGTGTGTGTGTGTGTGTGTGTGTGTGTGTGTGTGTGTGTGTGTGTGTGTGTGTGTGTGTGTGTGTGTGTGTGTGTGTGTGTGTGTGTGTGAGAGAGAGAAAGAGGAAGCAGTCATTGGTCAGTTCTGCTCTGCAGCGTCTGAGGAATGAAGCTCTGTGACCACACACACACACACACATATGTATATGTACATGTGTGCCTGTCTGTCTGTCTGACCCCCTGTCTGTCTGACCACCTGTCTGTCTGACCCCCTGTCTGTCTGACCACCTGCCTGTCTGTCTGACCCCCTGTCTGTCTGTCTGACCCCCTGTCTGTCTGACCCCCTGTCTGTCTGACCCCCTGTCTGTCTGACCACCTGTCTGTCTGACCCCCTGTCTGTCTGACCACCTGCCTGTCTGTCTGACCACCTGTCTGTCTGACCCCCTGTCTGTCTCTCAGAGGTCCTGCTGAACACCAAGCTGGAGACGTCAGACCTCGGGTGGACGAACCATCCGGCTGAAGATCCTCAGGTACGTCCGAGACCCGTTAGCTCCCCGCTAACGGCTACCATTCATGTCAATGGAGAATGCTAGTGCTGACCCCCTCCCCCTCGCAGTGGGAGGAGCTGAGCGGCCTGGACGAGGAGGCGACCAGCGTGCGGACCTATGAGATCTGCACGCCGGACAGCCCGGCCTCCTATTGGCTGAGGACGCGCTGGATCCCGCGCCGCGCCGCCAGCAGCCTGTACGTGGAGATCCGCTTCACCATGATGGAGTGCGCCAGCCTGGACCGGCGGCACTGCAAGGAGACCTTCGACCTCTACAGCTTCCAGAGCGACCTGGACGAGGCCACGCCCGCCCACCCGGCCTGGGCGGAGGGCCCGTACGCCAAGGTGTCCACGCTGGCGGCCGACCAGCTGATGTCGCGCAGCGAGCGGCGCTCCAACCTGCGGCTGCTGCGGCTGCGCCGGCTGCAGGGGGCGGGGCTCTACCTGGCCTTCCGCAGCCAGGGCGCCTGCATGGCGCTGCTCGCCGTGCGCGTCTTCTACAGGAAGTGCCCGCCGCTGCGCCGCGCCTTCGCCGCCTTCCCCGAGACCGTCCCTCACTCGCTGGTGGAGCAGGTGAGCCAGATGCCAGCTTTTATTTTGAAAAGTAAAGTCACTCGCTGGTGGAGCAGGTGAGCCAGATGCCAGCTTTTATTTTGAAAAGTAAAGTCACTCGCTGGTGGAGCAGGTGAGCCAGATGCCAGCTTTTATTTTGAAAAGTAAAGTCACTCGCTGGTGGAGCAGGTGAGCCAGATGCCAGCTTTTATTTTGAAAAGTAAAGTCACTCGCTGGTGGAGCAGGTGAGCCAGATGCCAGCTTTTATTTTGAAAAGTAAAGTCACTCGCTGGTGGAGCAGGTGAGCCAGATGCCAGCTTTTATTTTGAAAAGTAAAGTCACTCGCTGGTGGAGCAGGTCAGCCAGCTTTTATTTTGAAAAGTAAAGTCACTCGCTGGTGGAGCAGGTCAGCCAGCTTTTATTTTGAAAAGTAAAGTCACTCGCTGGTGGAGCAGGTGAGCCAGACGCCAGCTTTTATTTTGAAAAGTAAAGTCACTCGCTGGTGGAGCAGGTGAGCCAGACGCCAGCTTTTATTTTGAAAAGTAAAGTCACTCGCTGGTGGAGCAGGTGAGCCAGACGGCAGCTTTTATTTTGAAAAGTAAAGTCACTCGCTGGTGGAGCAGGTGAGCCAGACGCCAGCTTTTATTTTGAAAAGTAAAGTCATTCGCTGGTGGAGCAGGTCAGCCAGTAAAATATAAAATAAAAGTATTATTTTATTACAGTATCATTTACTTAAAGTAAAAGTACATTTATTTATAACAATTTACTATTTTTTAAATGTGTGTGTGTGCAGGCTCAAGGTGTGTGTGTGGAGAACGCTGTGACTCCCCCCGGCGAGCAGTCTCAACCTCCCAGCATGCTTTGCGGTGAGGACGGGCAGTGGGTGGGGCAGCCCGCCTCCAGCTGCTCCTGTCGCCCCGGTTACGAGGCGGGAGACACCAACGTGCGCTGTCGAGGTGAGTTTCAAAATAAAAGTCTATAAATAAAACCGTGTGTGTGTGTGTGTGTGTGTGTGTGTGTGTGTGTGTGTGTGTGTGTGTGTGTGTGTGGATGACATCATGGCAGCACTTCCCACATCCTGTTGAAGTCAAGGTCACTTCCTGTCTCTTTGTCCTGCTGCTGTCTCTCTGGGATCCGGTTCTCCAGGAAAGAACACGGGCCTAAATTAAACTCTGAGTCACTGGTTCTGGTCTGGGGGAGTCACCAGTTTAAGACCTGATCAGAACCCTGTAAAGGCCTGAGCCCTGATCAGAACCCTGTAAAGGCCTGAGCCCTGATCAGAACCCTGTAAAGGTCCGAGCCCTGATCAGAACCCTGTAAAGGCCTGAGCCCTGATCAGAACCCTGTAAAGGCCCGAGCCCTGATCCAGAACCCTGTAAAGGCCCGAGCCCTGATCCAGAACCCTGTAAAGGCCTGAGCCCTGATCCAGAACCCTGTAAAGGCCCGAGCCCTGATCCAGAACCCTGTAAAGGCCTGAGCCCTGATCCAGAACCCTGTAAAGGTCCGAGCCCTGATCCAGAACCCTGTAAAGGCCCGAGCCCTGATCCAGAACCCTGTAAAGGCCCGAGCCCTGATCCAGAACCCTGTAAAGGCCCGAGCCCTGATCCAGAGCCCTGTAAAGGCCTGAGCCCTGATCCAGAACCCTGTAAAGGTCCGAGCCCTGATCAGAACCCTGTAAAGGCCCGAGCCCTGATCAGAACCCTGTAAAGGCCTGAGCCCTGATCCAGAACCCTGTAAAGGTCCGAGCCCTGATCAGAACCCTGTAAAGGCCCGAGCCCTGATCCAGAACCCTGTAAAGTCCCGAGCCCTGATCAGAACCCTGTAAAGGCCTGAGCCCTGATCCAGAACCCTGTAAAGGCCTGAGCCCTGATCAGAACCCTGTAAAGGCCTGAGCCCTGATCAGAACCCTGTAAAGGTCCGAGCCCTGATCAGAACCCTGTAAAGGCCTGAGCCCTGATCAGAACCCTGTAAAGGCCTGAGCCCTGATCAGAACCCTGTAAAGGTCCGAGCCCTGATCAGAACCCTGTAAAGGCCCGAGCCCTGATCAGAACCCTGTGTGTCCGCAGCGTGTCCCTCGGGTCAGTTCAAGGCGGGTCCAGGACCCGGGTCCTGCGTCCCGTGTCCAGACCGGAGCAACACCCTGATCCCCGGCTCCGCCTACTGCCTCTGCCACCCCGGGTTCCACCGAGCCGACTCCGACCCGCCGCACGCCGCCTGCACACGTAAGACTCTCTTCCTGTTTCCCAGAATGCACCGCTCCTCTGACCCCCCTGACCTTGACCTCTGACCCCAGGCCCCCCCTCGGCCCCCCGCTCCATCGTGAGTCAGATCAACGACTCCTCGGTGACTCTGGAGTGGAGCGAGCCGCTGGACCGAGGAGGACGAGGAGACCTGGTCTACAGAGTCCTCTGCTCCAGCTGTGGGACCGGCTCCAAGGTACAGAACCCGAGACCACGTAGACCAGAACCACGTAGACCACGTAGACCAGAACCACGTAGACCACGTAGACCAGAACCACGTAGACCAGACCATGTAGACCGGGTAGACCAGAACCACGTAGGGTAGACCAGAACCACGTAGACCAGACCATGTAGGGTAGACCAGAACCACGTAGACCAGAACCACGTAGGGTAGACCAGAACCACGTAGACCAGACCATGTAGACCGGGTAGACCAGAACCACGTAGGGTAGACCAGAACCACGTAGACCAGACCATGTAGACCACGTAGACCAGAACCACGTAGGGTAGACCAGAACCACGTAGACCAGACCATGTAGACCACGTAGACCAGAACCACGTAGGGTAGACCAGAACCACGTAGACCAGACCATGTAGACCACGTAGACCAGAACCACGTAGGGTAGACCAGAACCACGTAGACCAGACCATGTAGACCACGTAGACCAGAACCACGTAGGGTAGACCAGAACCACGTAGACCAGACCATGTAGACCGGGTAGACCAGAACCACGTAGGGTAGACCAGAACCACGTAGACCATGTAGACCAGTAAGATAAGACCAGGTGGACCAGTAAGATGAGACTCAGTGGACCTGCCTCCTCCCCTGACTCCTCCCCTGACTCCTCCCCTTACTCCTCCCTGACTCCTCCCCTTACTCCTCCCTGACTCCTCCCCTACTCCTCCCCTGACTCCTCCCTGACTCCTCCCCTACTCCTCCCCCTACTCCTCCCCTGACTCCTCCCCGACTCCTCCCCTTACTCCTCCCCTTACTCCTCCCCTTACTCCTCCCCTTACTCCTCCCCTTACTCCTCCCTGACTCCTCCCCTGACTCCTCCCCTGCTCCTCCCCTGACTCCTCCCCTACTCCTCCCTGACTCCTCCCCTGACTCCTCCCCGACTCCTCCCCGACTCCTCCCCTACTCCTCCCTGACTCCTCCCCTACTCCTCCCTGACTCCTCCCCTACTCCTCCCTGACTCCTCCCTCCTCTGCAGGGATTGGCTGCTGCCTGCTCCCCGTGTGGCGACAGCGTTCTGTACCGCCCGGCTCAGCGGGGCCTGACGCAGCGCCGCGTGTCCGTGTGGGGACTCCGCCCACACACCCAGTACACCTTCACCGTCCAATCACTGAGCGGCGTCTCTGCTCTGAGCCAATCAGAGCCGGCCTCCGACAGAGTCAACGTCACCACCAGCAGAGACGGTACTTCACTTACACGTAGACTACATTACCCAGAAGGCCTTGCATACAGCAGTCTGCGTTTTATCGGTTAATAATAATACAATTAATAATGTGTGTGTGTGTGTGTGTGTGTGTGTAGTTCCTCCTCCAGTGTCCGGCCTCAGGAGGGCGGCGGCCTCAGAGTCCAGTCTGTCTCTAGAGTGGAACGTTCCACTTCAGAGCCAGTTCCAGATCCTGGACTACCAGCTCCGCTACAGCCCCAAGGTACACACACACACTCACACACACTCACACACACTCACACACTCTCACACACACTCACACTGTAGCGGCGTTCCGTCGGCGTGTTTTTGTTAAGCCGCTAAAGGGTAAGTATTCTCGAGTCCATCTGGTCCAAAGCAGGTCTGCGAGGTACTGAACTTGCCTCCAGCGTCTCCTTGCATACTGGTCGTCCTTGTTGAATGTTCCCGGTGGCATGTTGGGTTGCACTTTCATCAGCAGCAGATGGTTGGGAGTCAGAGGCTCCATGTCACATGGGTCATCGGATGGGCTCGTGAGTGGTCGTCCATTAATGATACCTTCCACCTCACACATTAGCGTTTGGAGACCGTCGTCAGTGAGGGTCTGTTCTCTCACGAGGGCGTTAAGGATCCTCCGTGCAGTACGAATCTGCCGCTCCCAAACTCCTCCTTGGTGGGAAGCAGCTGGGCTGTTGAACATCCATTTGATGCCTTTCTTTTGCAACGTTTTTTCAATCTTTAACTCATTCAGGCTCTCAATGGCCACTCGCAACTCTTTTTCTGCGCCAACAAAATGTGTGCCATTGTCAGAGCGCATGATGGAGACCTGGCCTCTTATGAAACGGCGTATAGCGCTGATGCAAGAGCTGGTGTCAAGACTGTCTGCTATCTCTATATGCACTGCTCTAATGGCGAGGCAGGTAAACATTACCCCGTACCTTTTGACAGTGCTCCGGCCCCGTTTGACTTCAAAGGGACCAAAATAATCTACGCCCACATCGGTAAATGGCGGCTGATCTGGTGTCAGCCGATCTTCCGGCAGGTTGGCCATCTTTTGCTCTCCCACTTTGCCCTTGAGCCTCCTGCAGACTGTGCATCTTGAGATACGTTTTCTGATGGCTGAGGTTGCCTGCGGAATCCAAAACTTGTGTCTTAAATGCGCCAACATGTAGTTGCGCCCACAATGTCCAGTCTTTTCATGAAGGTCAAGCAAAACGAGGGAGGCGACTCTGGAGTCTTTTGACAGAATTGCTGGGTGTTTGGCATTGTATGTCATGGTGGATGTATCCAGCCGTCCTCCAACTCTTAAGATGCCATCTTGCAAAGTGGGGTCAAGCTTGTATAGCTGACTATTTCTCTTGACAGGTCCACTACCGTAGAGGGCCTTCACTTCACCAGGAAACCATTGTTTCTGACTGTCGAATCATTTCCACTTCATTTCCACGCTCAGCGTATTCTTTTCTATGTCAGATTTGACCTTTTTCATTTGTTGCTGCATACGTAATTTCAGTCTCTCTGGGTTTTTTTCGACCTGACCGATGGAATGCTGTAATTCTTTTCTTTTGTCCGTCAGGTGGATCAGAGTTTCCTTGACTCTCAAAATCCATGCAACTGCTCTCTTCAGTCTGTCCCAACTTGAGTAGTACTGAAGCAGAAACTGTGGTCCTTTTAACCACATGTCATCTTC
The DNA here is from genome assembly GCA_038501785.1 of Myoxocephalus aenaeus. Taxonomy (NCBI): domain Eukaryota; kingdom Metazoa; phylum Chordata; class Actinopteri; order Perciformes; family Cottidae; genus Myoxocephalus; species Myoxocephalus aenaeus. The sequence continues at coordinate 120,030 of JBAMJR010000461.1, read as the reverse complement.
TATGAAGCTCTTAACGTTCATGCCTCTGGTGGCTTGATCAGCAGGATTTTGTGATGTTCTGACATATCTCCACTGCGACGGTTTGGTAGCCTCTTGAATGAGAGCAATCCTGTTTGCCACAAAGGTTTTGAAGCGAGTCGTCCGATTGTCAATGTATTTCAGGACTGTCGTACTGTCAGTCCAGAAGATGGAAGGCTGAAGTGGGGTTTGCAACTCGTCTTGCAGCATTTTATCCACCTTAACCGCGACGACTGCTGCAGTTAATTCAAGTCTTGGTATAGTGACCTGTTTAAGCGGGGCCACTCTTGACTTCCCCATCACAAAGGAACAGTGGGGTTTGCCTTGCCCATTTACCAGCACAAGGTAAGATACTGTGCCATAGGCGTTCTCGCTGGCATCAGAAAAATGATGCAACTGTGCTTCCACTTCCGGTCCAAATCCCATAGGCTTAACACACCTATCTATACAGAAGTCTGAGAGGTGCATGAGGTCTTCCAGCCGTTTGCACCATTGATTGGCTTTACAAACACTGATTTCTTCATCCCATTCTTGCTTTTCTTTACACAGATCTCTTAACAGAAGCTTGGCAGGTAATATGAGTGGCGCAAGAAAGCCAAGAGGGTCATAGATGGCGTTTACGACTGAGAGGATACCTCTTCTGGTCAATGGCTTGTCCTGCAGCTTGATGCTGTATGTGAATGTATCATCTTCTGTGCTCCACTGTACGCCAAGAGCTCGTTCAGTCGGCAAGGCGTCGTGCGTGAGATCAAGGTCTTTTAGCTCGCTGCCTCGGTGCTCTGCAGGGATGGATAACAGGACTGTTCGACTATTGCTCACCCATTTTGTGAGGTTAAAGCCTCCTTCAGCACACAAGTCCCGCAGATTCTTTACCAAGATAAGGGCTTCTTCTTCCGTAGGTGCAGATTTTAAACAGTCATCCACATAGAAGTTTCTCAGAACCGTTGCAACAGCTTCTGGATCCGCTGTGTCTCTTCTATCCTCTGCTGCTCTCCGCAAAGCGTAAGAAGCGACACTGGGAGACGAGGTGGCACCAAAAAGGTGAACTGTCATCCGATATTCCTTTATCGGCGCACTCAGGTCGCCATCTGGCCACCACAAAAATCTCAATAGGTCTGCATCCGTCTCTGGAACTCTGACCTGATAGAACATTGATTCAATGTCCGCCATTATGGCTACTGGATTCTCACGGAACCTCAGTAAGGCACCGATGAGGGTATTTGTGAGGTCAGGTCCCTGCAATAATTGTCCATTCAACGACACATCTTGAAAAGAAGCAGTGCAGTCAAAGACGACACGGATTTTCTTTTTCTTCGGGTGGTACACCCCATGGTGAGGAACGTCCCACACCCTGTAGTCATCACGGTCAAGCTGCTCCTCAGGAACTTCAACGGCGTAGCCTTTATTCAATATGCGTTTCATGAAGTCTTTATAGTCTTCAAGAAAGGCATGATTCTTTTTCAGTTTCCTCTTCAGGCCAGCAGCTCGCTGTACTGCCATACAGCGGTTACTTGGCATGTTAACTGCTTCATTTTTCAGTGGAAGTCCTATGCAGTAATGTCCATCCACAAACTTTGCTGTCTGTTGCACTGAGTGCATGAACTGCTTGTCTTCTTGTGACATCTCTTCCTTGTCATCATAGCGCCGTTCTGGAAAGTCTGTGTTATACTGCTGAACCATTAGCTGTTCTAGTTCCGACACTGAAATCCGGTTGACGCTGTAATGAGCTGACTCCATCTTGGAATCAGTAATCTCGTTCTTTGTGGGTCCACACACCATCCAGCCCAGGACAGTCTTCACAGCGTAGGGCCCGTCATCCTGACTATTAATTATCTGCCACGGCTCCGTGGCCTTTGGGTTGTTAGCTCCAATGAGAAGGCCTACATCAGCGTCAATGTGTGGTAAGGTTACTTCATGCAGATACGGACACTTCTGCAGATGTTGTTGAGTCGGAATGTTTTCCTTTTGAACCGGGATACTGCTGTGTGTGAAGACTTTGGGTAGCTGGACATACCTTGTGTCCTCAAGGCCGCACACTTCCAGTTCTGAGAGCATGTGACTGTTGATTAGCTTCTGCTCACCTGGTTTATCTTGAGCCATAGTGCTCAATAATATCTGAGTCGCTTTTCCCTTAATGCTCAGTCTCTTTCGAAGCTCGTCTGTACAGAACGTAGCTGTACTTCCAGGATCCATAAAAGCATATGTCTCTATACACCTTCCACCTTTACAGGATCTCACTTTCACTGGCACAATCGATAGCATGCATTCTGTGTTTCTTGTCCCAGCATAGCCAACTATTTCCTGTTTAACAGAGTTCTGGGCTCCTGAGACCTCTTCATTTGAAGTGCTGTCTTCAATCGCCACTTTATATGAAATATTAGTGTTGGCTTCTTTCGCTATGTGCAGGATGTCTGGGTGTTTCTGTGAGCATTGTGTGCACACCATCCTCTTCTTGCACTTTTTGCTAAGATGTCCTCGTGTTAAACATCCGAAGCATATTCCCTTTGCTTTCAGGAAGTCTACTCGATCCTTGTGTGCTAGCACTTTAATCTTGATGCAAGACTCAATGAGTGATTCCTTTGACAGAAAAGACATGGCGGTTCGAAAGCGTTAGCTGCCCTAACTGGGTTGGCCTGCCATGTTGCTGCATCCGGCCTTTTCCTCTCCATCGACACATTTGTTGCGAAGCTGCTCCCTTTCATTCCACTTTTGAATATTTTCTCCTTTTCCTTGCTTTTGCTGACTGTAGATGTGCGTCTGTCTTGGAAGTCTCCAAAGAGTGGGTCCATAGCAATCTTTGCTTGACGGTCAATAAAGTTAACAAGATCAGCAAATCTGGCTCTGTGACCTCTACTTTCCTTGAGGTCAAATGCTACATTGCGCCATCTCTCTCTCATTTTATATGGCAATTTGGATACCACAATTCTCATATTTGTGGGGTTATCCATCTCCTCCATGAACTCCACATCTTCCATTGTATTACGACATCCAGTCAGAAAAATAGCATACGTACTCAGTGCTTTCCCATCTTCAGACCTGATTTGTGGCCACTTTAAGGCCTTGTCAATGTAAGCGCTTGCTATCATCAGCTCATCTCCATAGTTCTTCTGAAGCAGTCGTTTTGCTTCCCTGAACCCTCTGCTTGCTGGCATGTGCTCACAGCTACGTACGAGTTCCTGCGGTTCTCCTGCAGTGTATTGTTGCAAGTAGTACAGTTTGTCTGCTTCATTATCAGTTTTCTGCTCAATAGCTTGTTCAAAAGCTCTGATAAAGGATCTGTAGGTAAGTGGATCACCCTTGAAAACTGTAACCTCTTTAACTGGTAGCTGAGCTTGTTTCTGATGATTAACCAACATTTCCGTGATCAGATTTTGTTTTTGCATTACTTGCAGAATGTCATTACTGCTTCTGTCACGCTGTTGTCTGTCAGGGTTGTCTGTCTGTCTTGGCCTCACAGGTTGTGGCTCTGTACGTTGCTGCAGAGCCACTGTACCTCCAAGTACAGCCGTGTTAGTGTGTGGGAAAAGTCCTTGCTCCTCGGGGTTAGGGTTAGGGTTACCCTGCCATCCTCTGATTTCTCGTAGCCTTTAAGTACTTTTACTTGAGCTCTCTTTTCAGCGATTGCTGCTTCCAAAGTCAGTCTTTCCAGCTTGGCTTTAATATGCGCTTCCTCCAACTCAAGCTCCTGCTTCTTCTGTAGAGCTGCAGCACGTTCCACCAGGCCAGCTAACTTTGCTTCTTCAGAAGCACAAACTGATGACATGCCGGACCGGGCAGATACACTTTTCACTTGTGAAGCACTATCCTCAGGATGCACATCCTCTTTCTCTGCATCTTGATCAGATGTCCTCATCAGCAGCAGCTGTACTTTTTTTGCTCATTTCTTCTTCACTCAAAGCACACATCCATTGTTCAGCTTCCACTGCAAACTGTCTCAGAGTCATCAGCTTCGGCCCCAACCAGTTGCTAACATCTGCATCTTTTTCTTCCTCCGACAGAAGATCTCCCACTTGTCCACTGATCTTTTTAAGCTCACTGACAAGAGGGTTTAAATCCTTATCCATTAACTTTTTCACTTTTTGCAGATTGCCAGCATCACTCATTAAACTTTCAATTTCTTTTCTTTTTCCAGTTATCCGAGCTAATACTCCTCTCCTGGTCCCAATGAGCCTGTTCAGCTTCTCCTCCAACGCTTTCTCCGTTAACTTTCTGCTTCTCTTAGGTTCCGTTCTTTCAGCATTAGTTACCTCTTTATCTTCAGCCATCATATTAATAAAGCAATGCGCAAATTGCGTGCAAATATTCAAAAAGTACTTCCAACTGTCGCATCAGACATGTGCACCACAACTTCTGGAACCCGCAGAGCCTTCAGCGGCTTTAATGAGGTGCGCTGTCTGTTTGCATGAGAAGTCCTTAACAGAGCATCCTGATCATTTTACCCTCAAGCTTCGTTAACGTCAAAGAAACTGACGCTCCATCTTCACAATTCCGACACCGTAAACGGGTTTCCGGTCTTTTACCTTGTCCGATGTCTTCGTTCGGTCAGAAGCACCGCGGCGCGGCGCTCCGGGCTTTTAATCCTTTCATCGGCTTTCAGCTGGCATCTGAAATCCACTTGTAAACTCCTTGGAGAAGTTCTTTTACTAAATGTAGCGGCGTTCCGTCGGCGTGTTTTTGTTAAGCCGCTAAAGAGCTGCGACACACTGAGTCTTCTCACGCGAATGACAGTAGACCGATCCTTTCCTTTTCTTTCAGTTTATTTTGTGCAGCAAAATAAACTGACATCATACACACAAACTAATAAGCGGTCATACGGTCATACGGTAAAAGAACTGTCAGCTCTCGTGCCTAATGCAACTCTTGCGCACCTGCTGCCATCATGACGTCATTATATTCTTGAAATATTAATTAAACAAAAAACACACTTGTGGCTCTCACTCACTCACTCACTCACTCACTCACTCACTCACTCACTCTGACCCCATCAGGACCCCCAGGAGGCGGGGCAGTGG
>JBAMJR010000461.1:100000-110000 GCA_038501785.1 Myoxocephalus aenaeus | reverse complement strand
TCTTTGCCTGTCAATGTGGGTGCCAAGTTTAGTTACGTCTCGAGCATGGTTAGTCCCTCAAAAGTACCTTCGTTGTTGACCGCGAAGGATGGGTCACCACGGCAACAGCGTTAAACGAAACATCAAAAGCTTTGGGGGATGGCGTCATGAAAGTCTTATGTTTGTCTACAAGTAATTTGGTGTCGATCTAATCAACCTACTGAGAGAAGCTAGCCAAAGTATAGAACATTTTTCTTTCTGTTGCCATTAGGTGGCGCTATGACTCTAATTAAAAATTAGACATCACAGGTCTTCAGGCCTGGAGTCTCATCAAACATGTGAACCCTGGAAAGGATCTTTTTATGTGGAGTCGAGTTACATGGATTTATTCGTTCACGGCGAAGGATCAAACTTCCGCGATGCTCCCACGCGACGCCGTTCAACGGATCCTTACAATCTTCAAGGTGATGCATTATCAATGTCTTAAGTCTGTTCCGACGCATTTGGAGAGGCATCCGAATAATCTGTGAGGAGCACGGTATACAAGTACAAAACATGTAACTTCCTGTTGCCTCTAGGTGGCGCTATGACTAGGATTCAAAATGATCACATGGATGTCTTCAGGGTCAGGAGGTCATGACATATGAGAAATATGGAGCAGATTACATCATGTACGGCCGAGTTAAAACAACTTCCATTTTCATGGAAAATGGTGTTTTTTGGCGCTGCTCTGCGCTCACATAGTTCAATATTTTTAAAATCCTTTGATAACTTTTCCCTTTTACGCCTGGAAACAAGGAAAATGCCAACATTTTGCAATTCACTGCAGCGCCCTCTAGTGTTTGAAAATTCTGAAAGAATTTGGGTACGTTAAGGGACACGATGTTGACATATGCTACAACTTTTGTGAGGATAGGCAAAGTGATTTGGAAGTTATGTGTATTGACATATTGAGCCACGCCCCTAAGAGTTTAATTGGTTAATAACTTCTGAACACAATGAGATATCAACAAAATGGAATATATCGTTTGATCACATTGAGCCAATGATGATCCACAGAAAGTTTGGTGAGAAATGGACCCATCGTTTAGGAGCAATGGGCAAAAATGAGTTTTTTACAAAATTCAAAATGGCGGAAAATCTAATTAGGCGCATTTTATTTTCACGGATGAGTTTTTTGTAGAGCAGTCCCACCCGGACATGTGTGCAAAATTTCAAGTCAATCGGCCAAAGTTTGCAAAAAGCGTGGGCTTTCAACCTAAAGGGGGCGCTAGAGAGACATTTTCTCAGACGTTTGGACGACACCCAAATCAGATGAAAATTTTCACCGAGTCGGATGGGTGTGCAAATTTTGAAGAATGTAGGTTTATCCCAAGCACCTCTTTTCCCTGCGTAAAGTGCTAGAATAATAATAATAATAATAATAAATAAACATTAGAATAACAATAGGTCCTCGACTCTGACTACATCAGTGCTCGGGCCCTAATAAGAATAAACATTTGAATTTCAATAGGTCCTCGACTCTGACAGTGCTCGGGCCCTAATAATACATTGATTTTATATAGCGCTTTTCTGAATACTCAAAGACGCTTTACATAGGAATCATTCACCCACTGATGAGAGGAGCTACCATGCAAGGTGCCACATCAGGACTAGCTAACATTCATACACCGTAGGTGCAGCTACGGGAGCAATTTAGGGTTAAGTGTCCTGCTCAAGGACACATCGACACGGGCTAGCGGAGCCGGGGATCGAACCGCCGATCCTCTGATTGGAGGACGACCCCTGCTCACCACTGCGCCACGGTCGCCCCAATATATGTTATATTGTGCGTATATATAAGGTCTATATGGTGTGTATATATAAGGTCTATATGGTGTATATATAAGGTCTATATGTTATATTGTGTGGAAGGTGGAGAAGTCCTAACAGGAAGGGTCATACTGGGCCAGAGGAAGGTGGAGAAGTCCTAACAGGAAGGGTCATACCGGGGAAGAGGTGGAGAAGTCCTAACAGGAAGGGTCGTACCGGGGAAGAGGTGGAGAAGTCCTAACAGGAAGGGTCGTACCGGGGGAAGAGGTGGAGAAGTCCTAACAGGAAGGGTCATACCGGGAAAGAGGTGGAGAAGTCCTAACAGGAAGGGTCGTACCGGGGAAGAGGTGGAGAAGTCCTAACAGGAAGGGTCGTACCGGGGGAAGAGGTGGAGAAGTCCTAACAGGAAGGGTCATACCGGGAAAGAGGTGGAGAAGTCCTAACAGGAAGGGTCATACTCGGCCAGAGGAAGGTGGAGAAGTCCTAACAGGAAGGGTCATACCGGGGAAGAGGTGGAGAAGTCCTAACAGGAAGGGTCGTACCGGGGAAGAGGTGGAGAAGTCCTAACAGGAAGGGTCGTACCGGGGAAGAGGAAGATAGAGAAGTCCTAACAGGAAGGGTCGTACCGGGGAAGAGGAAGATAGAGAAGTCCTAACAGGAAGGGTCGTACCGGGGAAGAGGAAGATAGAGAAGTCCTAACAGGAAGGGTCGTACCAGGGAAGAGGTGGAGAAGTCCTAACAGGAAGGGTCGTACCGGGGAAGAGGAAGGTAAAGAAGTCCTAACAGGAAGGGTCGTACCAGGGAAGAGGTGGAGAAGTCCTAACAGGAAGGGTCATACCAGGGAAGAGGTGGAGAAGTCCTAACAGGAAGGGTCGTACCAGGGAAGAGGTGGAGAAGTCCTAACAGGAAGGGTCGTACCGGGGAAGAGGTGGAGAAGTCCTAACAGGAAGGGTCGTACCAGGGAAGAGGTGGAGAAGTCCTAACAGGAAGGGTCATAGTGGCCTCCATCCTCCGAAATGGAATGGAAGCTCCTCACCTGGTCCAGACCATCCCTACAGTTTCCCCGTTGTCATTATGGGGTTTAGTGTGGAGATGTTAGAGGAAAATAATAATTTACTCCATTTTGGAAAAAAAGGCTGAAACCAAACATGTGGAGAAAGTGAAGCGCTGGGAATGTTCTGTCTGTCTGTCCTCCTGTCTGTCTGTCTGTCATCCTGTCTGTCCTCCTGTCTGTCTGTCTGTCCTCCTGTCTGTCTGTCATCCTGTCTGTCCTCCTGTCTGTCTGTCTCCTGTCTGTCTGTCCTCCTGTCTGTCTGTCCTCCTGTCTGTCTGTCTCCTGTCTGTCTGTCCTCCTGTCTGTCTGTCTCCTGTCTGTCTGTCCTCCTGTCTGTCTGTCCTCCTGTCTGTCTGTCTCCTGTCTGTCTGTCCTCCTGTCTGTCCTCCTGTCTGTCTGTCTGTCCTCCTGTCTGTCTGTCTGTCCTCCTGTCTGTCTCCTGTCTGCCTGTCTGCCTGTCTGTCTGTCCTCCTGTCTGTCTGTCCTCCTGTCTGTCTGTCCTCCTGCCTGTCTGTCCTCCTGTCTGTCTGTCTCCTGTCTGTCTCCTGCCTGTCTGTCCTCCTGTCGGTCTGTCCTCCTGTCTGTCTGTCTCCTGTCTGTCTGTCTCCTGCCTGTCTGTCCTCCTGTCGGTCTGTCCTCCTGTCTGTCTGTCTCCTGTCTGTCTGTCTCCTGTCTGTCTGTCTCCTGCCTGTCTGTCTCCTGCCTGTCTGTCCTCCTGTCGGTCTGTCCTCCTGTCTGTCTGTCCTCCTGTCGGTCTGTCTCCTGTCTGTCTGTCTCCTGTCTGTCTGTCCTCCTGTCGGTCTGTCCTCCTGCCTGTCTGTCCTCCTGTCGGTCTGTCCTCCTGCCTGTCTGTCTCCTGTCTGTCTGTCTCCTGCCTGTCTGTCCTCCTGTCTGTCCTCCTGCCTGTCTGTCCTCCTGTCTGTCTGTCCTCCTGCCTGTCTGTCTCCTGTCTGTCTGTCTCCTGCCTGTCTGTCCTCCTGTCTGTCCTCCTGCCTGTCTGTCCTCCTGTCTGTCTGTCCTCCTGCCTGTCTGTCTCCTGTCTGTCTGTCTCCTGCCTGTCTGTCCTCCTGTCTGTCCTCCTGACTGTCTGTCTGCTTGTCCTCTGCAGGTGTTGGTTCTCAGCTGGTGGTGACGGTGGTTCTCGTCTCCTTGGGGGTTCTGATGCTCATCGCAATCCTGGTTCTGTACTGTTACCGGTAAGAACAATGCACACACACACACACACACACACACACACACACACACACACACACACACACACACACACACACACACACACACACACACACACACACACAGGGTGGGACACGTTGACTATATTAAGACGGAGTAACTCGACACTGAGAGAAGATGAAGAGATACAGACAGATAATAACATTCCTGAGGTGTGTGTGTGTGTGTGTGTGTGTGTGTGTGTGTGTGTGTGTGTGTGTGTGTGTGTGTGTGTGTGTGTGTGTGTGTGTGTGACTGTCATGGGAAAAATAATTTTGCGGCTGCTGAAAAACTAAAATCTACTTCTGTCTCTCTCCTGTCTGTCTCCTGTCTGTCTCTCTCCTGTCTGTCTCTCTCCTGTCTGTGTCTCTCCTGTCTGTCTCTCTCCTGTCTGTCTCTCTCCTGTCTGTCTGTCTCTCTCCTGTCTGTCTCTCTCCTGTCTGTCTCTCTCCTGTCTGTCTCTCTCCTGTCTGTCTGTCTCTCTCCTGTCTGTCTCTCTCCTGTCTGTCTGTCTCTCTCCTGTCTGTCTCTCTCCTGTCTGTCTGTCTCTCTCCTGTCTGTCTCTCTCCTGTCTGTCTGTCTCTCTCCTGTCTGTCTCTCTCCTGTCTGTCTCTCTCCTGTCTGTCTCTCTCCTGTCTGTCTGTCTCTCTCCTGTCTGTCTCTCCTGCCTGTCTGTCTCTCTCCTGTCTGTCTCTCCTGCCTGTCTGTCTCTCTCCTGTCTGTCTCTCTCCTGTCTGTCTGTCTCTCTCCTGTCTGTCTCTCTCCTGTCTGTCTGTCTCTCTCCTGTCTGTCTCTCCTGCCTGTCTGTCTCTCCTGCCTGTCTGTCTCTCTCCTGCCTGTCTCTCCTGTCTGTCTGTCTCTCCTGCCTGTCTCTCCTGCCTGTCTGTCTCCTGTCTGTCTCTCTCCTGTCTGTCTCTCCTGTCTGTCTGTCTCCTGTCTGTCTGTCTCTCCTGCCTGTCTGTCTCTCCTGCCTGTCTGTCTCTCCTGCCTGTCTGTCTCTCCTGCCTCTCTGTCCATCAGCAGGAGGGTGAAGGACTCTGAACTGAGTGATAGAAGTGGACACTACCAGATGGGACAGAGTGAGTTTCACTTCCACCAATCAGAGTATTGATGGTGATGAAGATGATGAAGATGATGTTGTTGATGATGATGATGATGATGATGTCGTCATAGCGATGAAGGTGTACATCGACCCCTTTACGTACGAGGACCCCAACGAGGCGGTGAGGGAGTTCGCCAAAGAGATCGAGGCATCTTTTGTGAAGATCGAGGAGGTGATCGGAGCAGGTGAGCATTCTTTACCTGGGGAACCTGTAGGGAACCTTAGAGGAACCTTTAAGGTCTGTAAGGAACCTTAGAGGAACCTTTAGGGTCTGTAAGGAACCTTTAGGGTCTGTAAGGAACCTTAGATTAACCTTTAGGGTCTGTAAGGAACCTTAGAGGAACCTTTAGGGTCTGTAAGGAACCTTAGATTAACCTTTAGGGTCTGTAAGGAACCTTAGATTAACCTTTTAGGGTCTGTAAGGAACCTTAGATTAACCTTTAGGGTCTGTAAGGAACCTTAGATTAACCTTTAGGGTCTGTAAGGAACCTTAGAGGAACCTTTAGGGTCTGTAAGGAACCTTAGAGGAACCTTTAGGGTCTGTAAGGAACCTTAGATTAACCTTTAGGGTCTGTAAGGAACCTTAGAGGAACCTTTAGGGTCTGTAAGGAACCTTAGAGGAACCTTTAGGGTCTGTAAGGAACCTTAGATTAACCTTTAGGGTCTGTAAGGAACCTTAGAGGAACCTTTAGGGTCTGTAAGGAACCTTAGAGGAACCTTTAGGGTCTGTAAGGAACCTTTAGAGGAACATGTATGGTCTGTAAGGAACCTTAGAGGGACCTGTAAAGGAACCTTTAGATGAACCTTTAGGGTCTGTAAAGGAACCTTTTGGGAATTTAAAGAACCTGTAAAGGAACCTTTTGGGAATTTAAGGAACCTTTATGAATCTAGGGCACTGTTGTAAATATCTTTGAGAAACTTTTGAAGAACGCAGGTGTGTAGTAATATCTCATATGTACCTGTCCAGGTGTGTAGTCATATATCATATGTACCTGTCCAGGTGTGTAGTCATATCTCACATGTACCTGTCCAGGTGTGTAGTCATATCTCACATGTACCTGTCCAGGTGTGTAGTCATAACTCATATCTCACATGTACCTGTCCAGGTGTGTAGTCATATCTCATATGTACCTGTCCAGGTGTGTAGTCATAACTCATATGTACCTGTCCAGGTGTGTAGTCATAACTCATATGTACCTGTCCAGGTGTGTAGTCATATCTCACATGTACCTGTCCAGGTGTGTAGTCATATCTCACATGTACCTGTCCAGGTGTGTAGTCATAACTCATATGTACCTGTCCAGGTGTGTAGTCATATCTCACATGTACCTGTCCAGGTGTGTAGTCATAACTCATATCTCACATGTACCTGTCCAGGTGTGTAGTCATATCTCATATGTACCTGTCCAGGTGTGTAGTCATATATCATATGTACCTGTCCAGGTGTGTAGTCATATATCATATGTACCTGTCCAGGTGTGTAGTCATATCTCACATGTACCTGTCCAGGTGTGTAGTCATATCTCACATGTACCTGTCCAGGTGTGTAGTCATAACTCATATCTCACATGTACCTGTCCAGGTGTGTAGTCATATCTCATATGTACCTGTCCAGGTGTGTAGTCATAACTCATATGTACCTGTCCAGGTGTGTAGTCATAACTCATATGTACCTGTCCAGGTGTGTAGTCATATCTCACATGTACCTGTCCAGGTGTGTAGTCATATCTCACATGTACCTGTCCAGGTGTGTAGTCATAACTCATATGTACCTGTCCAGGTGTGTAGTCATATCTCACATGTACCTGTCCAGGTGTGTAGTCATAACTCATATCTCACATGTACCTGTCCAGGTGTGTAGTCATATCTCATATGTACCTGTCCAGGTGTGTAGTCATAACTCATATGTACCTGTCCAGGTGTGTAGTCATAACTCATATGTACCTGTCCAGGTGTGTAGTCATATCTCACATGTACCTGTCCAGGTGTGTAGTCATAACTCATATGTACCTGTCCAGGTGTGTAGTCATAACTCACATGTACCTGTCCAGGTGTGTAGTCATATCTCACATGTACCTGTCCAGGTGTGTAGTCATAACTCATATGTACCTGTCCAGGTGTGTAGTCATATCTCACATGTACCTGTCCAGGTGTGTAGTCATAACTCATATCTCACATGTACCTGTCCAGGTGTGTAGTCATATCTCATATGTACCTGTCCAGGTGTGTAGTCATAACTCATATCTCATATGTACCTGTCCAGGTGTGTAGTCATAACTCATATCTCACATGTACCTGTCCAGGTGTGTAGTAATATCTCATATGTACCTGTCCAGGTGTGTAGTCATAACTCATATGTACCTGTCCAGGTGTGTAGTCATATCTCACATGTACCTGTCCAGGTGTGTAGTCATAACTCATATCTCACATGTACCTGTCCAGGTGTGTAGTCATATCTCATATGTACCTGTCCAGGTGTGTAGTCATAACTCATATCTCACATGTACCTGTCCAGGTGTGTAGTAATATCTCATATGTACCTGTCCAGGTGTGTAGTAATATCTCACATGTACCTGTCCAGGTGTGTAGTCATAACTCATATCTCACATGTACCTGTCCAGGTGTGTAGTCATAACTCATATCTCACATGTACCTGTCCAGGTGTGTAGTCATAACTCATATCTCACATGTACCTGTCCAGGTGTGTAGTCATAACTCATATCTCACATGTACCTGTCCAGGTGTGTAGTCATAACTCATATCTCACATGTACCTGTCCAGGTGTGTAGTCATATCTCATATGTACCTGTCCAGGTGTGTAGTCATAACTCGTATGTACCTGTCCAGGTGTGTAGTCATAACTCATATGTACCTGTCCAGGTGTGTAGTCATAACTCATATGTACCTGTCCAGGTGTGTAGTCATATCTCACATGTACCTGTCCAGGTGTGTAGTCATATCTCACATGTACCTGTCCAGGTGTGTAGTCATAACTCATATGTACCTGTCCGGGTGTGTAGTCATATCTCACATGTACCTGTCCAGGTGTGTAGTCATAACTCATATCTCACATGTACCTGTCCAGGTGTGTAGTCATATCTCATATGTACCTGTCCAGGTGTGTAGTCATAACTCATATGTACCTGTCCAGGTGTGTAGTCATAACTCATATGTACCTGTCCAGGTGTGTAGTCATATCTCACATGTACCTGTCCAGGTGTGTAGTCATAACTCATATGTACCTGTCCAGGTGTGTAGTCATAACTCATATGTACCTGTCCAGGTGTGTAGTCATATCTCACATGTACCTGTCCAGGTGTGTAGTCATAACTCATATGTACCTGTCCAGGTGTGTAGTCATATCTCACATGTACCTGTCCAGGTGTGTAGTCATATCTCATATGTACCTGTCCAGGTGTGTAGTCATAACTCATATCTCATATGTACCTGTCCAGGTGTGTAGTCATAACTCATATCTCACATGTACCTGTCCAGGTGTGTAGTAATATCTCATATGTACCTGTCCAGGTGTGTAGTCATAACTCATATGTACCTGTCCAGGTGTGTAGTCATATCTCACATGTACCTGTCCAGGTGTGTAGTCATAACTCATATCTCACATGTACCTGTCCAGGTGTGTAGTCATATCTCATATGTACCTGTCCAGGTGTGTAGTCATAACTCATATCTCACATGTACCTGTCCAGGTGTGTAGTAATATCTCATATGTACCTGTCCAGGTGTGTAGTAATATCTCACATGTACCTGTCCAGGTGTGTAGTCATAACTCATATCTCACATGTACCTGTCCAGGTGTGTAGTCATAACTCATATCTCACATGTACCTGTCCAGGTGTGTAGTCATAACTCATATCTCACATGTACCTGTCCAGGTGTGTAGTCATAACTCATATCTCACATGTACCTGTCCAGGTGTGTAGTCATAACTCATATCTCACATGTACCTGTCCAGGTGAGTTCGGCGAGGTGTGCCGAGGCCGGCTCAGGGTCCCGGGCAGGAAGGAGAACTACGTGGCGATCAAGACGCTGAAGGGCGGCTACACGGACAAGCAGAGGCGGGACTTCCTGTCGGAGGCGTCCATCATGGGCCAGTTCCAGCACCCCAACATCATCCACCTGGAGGGCGTCATCACCACCTCCTGTCCCGTCATGATCCTCACCGAGTTCATGGAGAACGGAGCGCTGGACAGCTTCCTGAGGGTGAGACGGGCAGCGGTGGCGACGCGTCTCACGGTCTGTCCGCCTGTCTGTCTGCCTGTCTCACGCCCGTCTGTCTGCAGGTGAATGACGGACAGTTCACCAGCATCCAGCTGGTGGGCATGCTGCGCGGCATCGCGGCCGGCATGCGCTACCTGTCCGACATGGGCTTCGTCCACCGGGACCTGGCCGCACGCAACATCCTGGTCAACGCCAACCTGGTCTGCAAGGTGAGACAGGCACCTGTCTGTGTGTCCACCCGTCTGTGTGTCCACCCGTCTGTGTGCCACCTGTCTGTCTGCCTGTGTGATCAGCTGTGTTGTGTTCTCAGGTGTCAGATTTCGGCCTCAGCAGGTTCCTGACCGAGAACTCTTCAGACCCGACGTACACCAGCTCTCTGGTAGGTCACCTGACATCTCCCATGATGCTCTCTGTTCACACCTGTACCAGTACACCAGCTCTCTGGTAGGTCACCTGACATCTCCCATGATGCTCTCTGTTCACACCTGTACCAGTACACCAGCTCTCTGGTAGGTCACCTGACATCTCCCATGATGCTCTCTGTTCACACCTGTACCAGTACACCAGCTCTCTGGTAGGTCACCTGACATCTCCCATGATGC
>JBAMJR010000461.1:25000-95000 GCA_038501785.1 Myoxocephalus aenaeus | reverse complement strand
AAGATATCACTAATATCACTAGATATAACTTAAGATATAACTTAAGATATCACTAATATCACTAAGATATAACTTAAGATATCACTAATATCACTAAGATATAACTTAAGATATCACTAATATCACTAGATATAACTTAAGATATCACTAATATCACTAGATATAACTTAAGATATCACTAATATCACTAGATATAACTTAAGATATCACTAATATCACTAAGATATAACTTAAGATATCACTAATATCACTAAGATATAACTTAAGATATCACTAATATCACTAATATCACTAGATATAACTAATATCACTAGATATAACTTAAGATATCACTAATATAACTTAAGATATCACTAATATCACTAGATATAATTTAAGATAATATCACTAATATTACTAGATTAAGATAAAATAATATGACTAGATTAAGATAAAATATCCCTCTGGCGGTTTCTGTGCGGCCCGTTCCGGCGCCGCGGCGCGGCATTGCTGCTGTGTCTGACCTGCACAGGGTGAGTGGTGACGGTGAAGGTGACGGTGAAGGTGACGGTGACGGTGAAGGTGACGGTGACGGTGAAGGTGAAGGTGATGGTGACGGTGACGGTGAAGGTGAAGGTGAAGGTGACGGTGAAGGTGAAGGTGACGGTGAAGGTGAAGGTGATGGTGAAGGTGATGGTGAAGGTGACGGTGACGGTGAAGGTGACGGTGAAGGTGAAGGTGAAGGTGATGGTGAAGGTGATGGTGACGGTGAAGGTGACGGTGACGGTGAAGGTGAAGGTGACGGTGACGGTGAAGGTGAAGGTGATGGTGAAGGTGAAGGTGATGGTGAAGGTGATGGTGATGGTGAAGGTGACGGTGAAGGTGAAGGTGACGGTGAAGGTGAAGGTGATGGTGAAGGTGACGGTGAAGGTGAAGGTGATGGTGAAGGTGATGGTGATGGTGATGGTGAAGGTGACGGTGACGGTGAAGGTGAAGGTGAAGGTGATGGTGAAGGTGATGGTGATGGTGAAGGTGAAGGTGACGGTGAAGGTGAAGGTGAAGGTGACGGTGAAGGTGAAGGTGAAGGTGAAGGTGAAGGTGATGGTGAAGGTGAAGGTGATGGTGAAGGTGAAGGTGATGGTGAAGGTGATGGTGATGGTGAAGGTGACGGTGAAGGTGAAGGTGACGGTGAAGGTGAAGGTGATGGTGAAGGTGACGGTGAAGGTGAAGGTGATGGTGAAGGTGATGGTGATGGTGATGGTGAAGGTGACGGTGACGGTGAAGGTGAAGGTGAAGGTGATGGTGAAGGTGATGGTGATGGTGAAGGTGAAGGTGACGGTGAAGGTGACGGTGAAGGTGACGGTGAAGGTGAAGGTGAAGGTGAAGGTGATGGTGAAGGTGATGGTGATGGTGAAGGTGAAGGTGACGGTGAAGGTGAAGGTGACGGTGAAGGTGAAGGTGATGGTGAAGGTGAAGGTGATGGTGAAGGTGATGGTGACGGTGAAGGTGACGGTGAAGGTGAAGGTGACGGTGAAGGTGACGGTGAAGGTGACGGTGACGGTGAAGGTGAAGGTGATGGTGATGGTGAAGGTGATGGTGACGGTGACGGTGACGGTGACGGTGAAGGTGACGGTGACGGTGAAGGTGAAGGTGATGGTGATGGTGAAGGTGACGGTGACGGTGAAGGTGAAGGTGACGGTGACGGTGAAGGTGACGGTGAAGGTGAAGGTGACGGTGAAGGTGAAGGTGATGGTGATGGTGAAGGTGATGGTGACGGTGAAGGTGACGGTGACGGTGAAGGTGACGGTGAAGGTGAAGGTGACGGTGAAGGTGACGGTGAAGGTGACGGTGACGGTGAAGGTGAAGGTGAAGGTGACGGTGAAGGTGAAGGTGACGGTGAAGGTGACGGTGAAGGTGAAGGTGACGGTGAAGGTGAAGGTGACGGTGAAGGTGACGGTGAAGGTGACGGTGAAGGTGAAGGTGAAGGTGAAGGTGAAGGTGACGGTGAAGGTGACGGTGAAGGTGACGGTGAAGGTGAAGGTGACGGTGAAGGTGAAGGTGACGGTGAAGGTGACGGTGACGGTGAAGGTGAAGGTGATGGTGAAGGTGACGGTGACGGTGAAGGAGGCCTGCTGACAGACATCACTCCAAAAGTATTTAGCATCACCTCTCAACAAATTAGTGAGAGGGGTAACGACAGTGGAAAAATTCCTACAGAAACTGCGGTAATAACCCACAAGGCCCAAAAATCGCTGCAGCTCTTTTTTGGTTGTGGGTCTTTGGTACATGTCAATTGCCTCTACTTTGGCACGCAACAGCGACACTGTCCCATGTCCGACCAGTCGTCCGAGGTAGGTCACCGATGCCTTTGCAAACTCGCATTTCGCTAGATTGACTGTGAGGCACGCTTCAGCCAATCGGCCGAATAAAGCATCGATACGCTGCAAGTGAGTTTCCCAGTTGTCAGAGTAGATGACAACATCATCTAAATACACTGCACAGCCCTCCAGGTCACGCACAACCATGTTCATTAAACGCTGAAACGTGGCTGGAGCATTTCTCAAACCAAACGGCATCACCGTGTAGGAATAAAGGCCGGAAGGAGTTATGAAAGCAGATATTTCTCGAGCCCTCTCGGACAATGGCACCTGCCAATATCCTTTCAACAAATCAAATTTTGAAATAAACGTTGCAGAGGCAACTTGGTCTATGCAATCATCCATACGTGGAAGTGGGTATGAATCTGGCTTTGTCACGTTATTAACCTTACGCAGGTCTGTGCAAAATCTTGGCGTATTATCAGGTTTTGGAACCGTCAAACATGGAGACGTCCAGCTGGACGATGACGGAACTGCAATGTTATTTTCGAGCATATATTTTATTTCCGAGTCCATCTGCTTACGTTTTTCTGGATTCACCCTATAAAAACGTTGACGAATGGGCCTTGCATCACCTACATCAATATCATGTTTGATTAAAGTTGTACGTGAAGGAGTATCACCAAAAAGAGATGGATAACTATGGATGAGGGTTATAAGCTGAGTGCGTTCAACCTCCCCCAAATGACGCAACGAGCTGTCAAGGTTAACAAGTGATTCAGAATTTTTCAACCTACCATTTAGCAGGGATTGGTCAGGAGTGGACAACCCATCCTCCTCAAGCTCTGCCACCGCATGAGGGATGGAGTCCGCAAGGACTGTATTAGCCAAACACGCCGGACGGGGGCATACTGGAGAGGACACACGATCGTAATAAGTCTTCAGTAAGTTAATATGACAGAGTTGGTTAGGTTTCCTACGCAAAGGCGTGGCAATCAAATAGTTTTGGTCTGAAACTTTCTTTACAACTGTATGTGGACCAGTAAATTTAGCCTGAAAGGGGGAACCGACCAAAGGCAGCAGAGCGAGAACTTGATCACCCGGGGAAAACGTGCGTTGCTCGGATCGACGGTCATAAAGACGCTTCATTTTATGTTGGGCGCCTGCAAGTTTCTCTTTTGCTAGCTCTCCAGCAGCATATAGCCTATTCCTGAATCCATTTACATAATGCAGCAAGTTTTTAGGTGGCTCAGAATTCTTCCAATCGTCCTGCAGGACTGCCAAAGGGCCACGCACTGTGTGTCCAAACACCAGATCATTTGGGCTAAAGCCTGTACTTTCCTGACTTACCTCCCTAGCCCCCAGCATCAACCACGGTAACCCCTCTTCCCAGTCTCCGTCTAACTGAGTACAGTACGCACGGAGTAAAGACTTCAACGTGGCGTGGAACCTCTCAAGAGCTCCTTGACTCTGCGTGTGGTAGGCTGACGCCTTGTTATGTTTCACCCGGAGTTGTTTCAAAACCTGTGCAAACAGATGAGAGGAAAAGTTAGAACCTTGGTCTGATTGAATGACTTTGGGGATTCCAAAAATGGAGATGAACTGAGTCAGGGCACGCACTACCAACTTAGTAGTGATGGTGCGTAATGGGTATGCTGCCGGATACCTAGTGCTCTGGCACATCACTGTCAACAGATAGGTTGCACCCGAACGCGAACGAGGTAGGGGACCAACACAGTCAATAATGAGATGCTCAAACGGTTGACCAATTGCCATAATTGGGCAGAGAGGAACAGGCTTTATGCTCTGATTCGGTTTTCCGGTCAACTGACACGTATGGCAAGTTTTAATATACGAGGCCACATCCCTCTTTAGACGAGGCCAAAAAAAATAACGCAAAATGCGATCATATGTTTTACGGACACCCATGTGTCCACACTCGTCATGTGACACTTGCAAAACCAAACTATGAAATTTGGAAGGCACGACAATCTGGAAAATAGGATCTCCAACAAAATCAGGACCATGGGGCACCCACTTTCTCACAAGAACCTCATCATGAATGAAGTATGACTGTGCACTGTCCCTCGCACCAGCAGCAGGGAGAGCCCTCTCAAACAGAGGCTTCAGAGAAGGGTCCACCCGCTGCTCCCTCACCAGGTCACCGTGAGAGACAGCCAAAGGAAAATCAGACAAGGATAACCTGACAGTTTCTGAGTCATCATCCACTTCAGCATCGTTTGCGCGGCGCATCGCACGGGTGACTGCACAAGCAGTGAACACCTCGGGCAACTCCCTTTCACTATCATCAGGCCTGCTTTTAACCAGCGGTACTGACGCTACCACAACGGATGGCCCATCAGCCCAAACACGCGCACCAACCAAACCATTACCCAATATCATTGTGACTCCTTCAATTGGTAACGCTGGCTGAACTCCCACCTGCGCTTCACCCTGGAACAAATCAGAAAAGAGCCTTATCTTGTGTAGGGGAACATTCAAAACGTTCATGCCCATTCCAAGGACTGGAATGAAGTCACCAGTATCAGAGTTTTCTGAAAACGGCAGAACTGACGCTACAATGAACGTGTCAAATGCACCAGTATCACGCAAAATTTTCACAGGAACCTTGTTGTCACCTTCCAACAGAGACACAAACCCTTCCGTTACGAATGGCAGATAAGAATCAAAACCTGGGGAGGGCTGAGTTTTGGGTGATGGTTCAGATTCTGGGGTGACATAACCGACCCGTTTCACCACAGGGGCAGCCAGACCGGCCCCTTGCGGTTCCGACCCGTTCTGGGCACCACTCGATCCACTTCTTGGCCTGAGTGCATAACACTCAGACTTCCAATGTCCCTTTTTACGACAATAGTTACAAACTTTGTCAACCTCCCGTGCACTATGTTCACTCCTGTATACTGACCCGACGACTCTACCTAGACCAGCAGCAGGCTGCATATCAAACAAAGGCCTATTTCTCCTGAACCCAGAGTCAGCAACATAAGGGCGAGGCTCCCCAACCGTACCCCTATGCGTCAAGGTGTAGTCGTCTGCTAGCGCAGCAGCTTCAGCCACTGTTTTAACTTCCTTTTCACCGACGTAAGTAGCAATCTGTGGTGGAACTGCCGTCTTAAACTGCTCAAGCAATATCAGGTCGCACAAACTTTCAAAGTTGTCAACCTCCGAAGCAGTGCACCAGCGATTAAAGTGCAACACCAAGTCACGTGCAAATTCTAAATGTGACTGCGTCTTCCCTCTTCTCCAATTTCTGAAGTGCTGACGGTATGCCTCTGGCACCAACTCGTATACCTTCAGCACAGCAGCTTTAACGTTGGTATAACTTTGGCTATCAGTGTTACTCAGTGCTGCGTATGCCTCCTGAGCCTTTCCTGTGAAAGCACACTGCAACATCAACGTTCGCTCAGTGACGGGCCAACCCCGTGTATCCGCAATACGCTCGAACAAAGAAAAAAATGTGTCCGGGTCTCTTTCATTAAATTTGGCCAAAAGGCTCAGGTTACGAATAATATCAAAAGGACGCGAGGACGCACCACCAGACTCAAGTGAACCATGCCCATCAAACACGGAATCACCAGAGAGTTTACCCGCACTAACCAAATCCAGCTTTCGTCGTTGCAACTCCATTTCACCTAGTTGCTTTTCCATTTTAATTTTTTCGAGTGCCAATTCCTTATCTATTTTCATTCTTTCATGTTCCAATTGTATCAACATCAGCTCTTTTTGTTGGTCAAATGTTAACCCAGGGACTATCGACCCAAGCGGAGGCAGCCCCTTTGCAACACTGGGAGAGGAAACCTGTGCGCACCTTTGCAAAATGTCATCTTTCTCCAGATTTGCTATGAGACATTCCTTAACCTCCTGTTTTTTCTTTCCAGTTATTGCAACGCCATAATGTTCAGCGATTTGCAATAATTGAGCCTTTGTAAACCGTTCCAATAACTCCTCAGATGGAGCATCAAAAAATGTTTCTATGCCAGCCATGACTGCAGAATGCCTACGGACCCAAGAGCGCAGACCAAAACCCTCCGCTGCGCACTAGAGGCACTTAACCAACTCGTAGACGGTGCGTTCCCTCTGACTACCTACACAAAAATCTTATTAAGCTCAACCCTAGTCTTCATGTGGCTACTGGCAGCGGGTACTTACGCACTAAAGCCCATGGGTCGGAAAAGAAGACCAGCACGCTGGCGCCTCCCCCCAAGCACATGGATGTGCCCCCGAGACAACTGCTGCTAACCGCGGTCACCACAACACTACTGGTAGCGCTCAGCAACACCCAAAGGGATGAAGCCGTAACCTTACAGGGAAGCCCCGCAATTTTAATTGCACAACGGTGAGTCCTAGTACTGCGTCTTGCTCCAGGCTATCTATCAAGCATAAATGAAAACTACCTGAATGTTGCACAAAACAAATGCTCCCCCTCTCTCGTCCAGACACCGAGCAGAAAACAAAGTAGACCAAGTTTAATTTAATCAATAATATTTAAACTTAACAAACCTCAGAGTGTCTCCCCAATGCCAATCAAGGCTTTACCACGACACACAGCGGTGCACTTTCCTATAGCCTCTTGGCCACCCGAATCAATTCATTTAACAACAACAACAACAAGTGACGCCTCCTTTCCTTCAACAAAGGAACGTCCCAGGAGGTACACCCAAGTAATCAAGTGTGCCCCTACCACTCAAGGCACCTGGGAGCCACACAATCAACAAAACCCGAAATCAATCGATTTGAGCTCAACAAAAAATCCTTACCACTACCTGATTCAACCGGACGAGCCCCCAATTTGTCACGGCCCGGCTCTTGGCCATAACAAATATGGAGACACACCAAGGTTTAAACTAAACAGTAACCATGATTTATTAACAGACACAAAGGTTGACTAAAAATAATGGGTCTGGAGAGGGGAAAACCCCATGGGCAGACTGGTGAGCCTTTTATCTGCCACCCTCTGATTGGGGTTGATTGGGCAGCTCCGCCCATCCGGAACCACCTGAGAGGAGAGACCTGGGGAGAAGCAGAGGATCTTGCCCAGGTTACCTATAACAGTCAGAGGGCCGTCACACTGGTGTCTCATCACATGGAGGAGGAGTACAGGTACCTGGTGTCTCATCACATGGAGGAGTACAGGTACCTGGTGTCTCATCACATGGAGGAGGAGTACAGGTACCTGGTGTCTCATCACATGGTGGAGGAGTACAGGTACCTGGTGTCTCATCACATGGAGGAGGAGTACAGGTACCTGGTGTCTCATCACATGGAGGAGGAGTACAGGTACCTGGTGTCTCATCACATGGAGGAGGAGTACAGGTACCTGGTGTCTCATCACATGGAGGAGGAGTACAGGTACCTGGTGTCTCATCACATGGAGGAGGAGTACAGGTACCTGGTGTCTCATCACATGGAGGAGGAGTACAGGTACCTGGTGTCTCATCACATGGAGGAGGAGTACAGGTACCTGGTGTTTCATCACATGGAGGAGTACAGGTACCTGGTGTCTCATCACATGGAGGAGTACAGGTACCTGGTGTCTCATCACATGGAGGAGTACAGGTACCTGGTGTCTCATCACATGGAGGAGGAGTACAGGTACCTGGTGTCTCATCACATGGTGGAGTACAGGTACCTGGTGTCTCATCACATGGTGGAGGAGTACAGGTACCTGGTGTCTCATCACATGGAGGAGGAGTACAGGTACCTGGTGTCTCATCACATGGTGGAGGAGTACAGGTACCTGGTGTCTCATCACATGGAGGAGTACAGGTACCTGGTGTCTCATCACATGGAGGAGTACAGGTACCTGGTGTCTCATCACATGGAGGAGTACAGGTACCTGGTGTCTCATCACATGGAGGAGGAGTACAGGTACCTGGTGTCTCATCACATGGAGGAGGAGTACAGGTACCTGGTGTCTCATCACATGGAGGAGTACAGGTACCTGGTGTCTCATCACATGGTGGAGTACAGGTACCTGGTCTTTCCATCGACTGAACTGGAAGAACAACATCAACGCTGTCTACAAGAAGGGGATGAGTCGACTCTTTTTCCTGAGGAAGCTTCCATCCTTTAATGTGTGCAGCAAGATGCTGGAGATGTTCTACCAGTGGGTGGTGGTCAGCGCTCTGTACTTCTCCATCGTCTGCTGGGGAGCAGCATTGGAGCCGGTGACACCAACAGACTTAACAAGCTGGTTAAGAAAGCCGGCTCCATCATCGGCTGCAGGCAGGAGTCTCTGGAACAGGTGGTGGAGAGGAGGACGCTGAAGAAACTACTGTCCATATTGGACAACCCGGACCACCCTCTCCACCACTACTGCAGGGTCATATATATATATATATATATATATATATATATATATATATATATATATATATATATATATATATATATGACCACCCTCTCCACCTGCTGCAGGGTGGTCATATATATATATATATATATATATATATATATATATATATATATATATATATATATATATATGACCACCCTCTCCACCACTACTGCAGGGTCAGCAGCTCTTTCTCCAGGAGGTTCCTCACGCTCCGCTGCAACAAGGACCGTACAGGAGAACATTCCTGCCAACGGCATTACGGCTTTATAATAAATCACCGCTTGCCAGATCCTCTGATTAATCATATGTATATATATATTTTGCACAAAAGTAAAAACACATATCTCTCATCCCAGCTATTTTTATTTTATTATTATTATTTTATTTTATTTTAATTATTGTATATATCTTTTATCATTCGTCCTGCTATTTTTATATATTTATCTTTGTTGTAAGTTGCTGCTACCCCGACACCAATAATAAAGAATATATTCATTCATTATATTCATTCATTATATTCATTCATTCATTCATGATCAGCTTTATTGGAATGTGAGTGTACACATACATGATCAGCTGTATTGGTCATGTGAGTCTACACATACATGATCAGCTGTATTGGTCATGTGAGTGTACACATACATGATCAGCTGTATTGGTCATGTGAGTCTACACATACATGATCAGCTGTATTGGTCATGTGAGTGTACACATACATGATCAGCTGTATTGGTCATGTGAGTCTACACATACATGATCAGCTGTATTGGTCATGTGAGTGTACACATACATGATCAGCTGTATTGGTCATGTGAGTCTACACATACATGATCAGCTGTATTGGTCATGTGAGTCTACACATACATGATCAGCTGTATTGGTCATGTGAGTGTACACATACATGATCAGCTGTATTGGTCATGTGAGTGTACACATACATGATCAGCTGTATTGGTCATGTGAGTCTACACATACATGATCAGCTGTATTGGTCATGTGAGTCTACACATACATGATCAGCTGTATTGGTCATGTGAGTCTACACATACATGATCAGCTGTATTGGTCATGTGAGTCTACACATACATGATCAGCTGTATTGGTCATGTGAGTCTACACATACATGATCAGCTGTATTGGTCATGTGAGTCTACACATACATGGACTCACTTATAAACAACATCAATATAAAGCACATTGAACACAACAGTACCAAACACAGTGCGATGAGGAGTCTGTTAATGTTCATCAGAGTGACTCCAGTGGGAAGAAGCTGTTCCTGTGTCTGCTGGTTCTGGCATGCAGAGCTCTGTAGCGCCCCCCAGAGGGGAGGAGGTGAACAGCTGGCATACAGAGCTCTGTAGCGCCCCCCAGAGGGGAGGAGGTGAACAGCTGGCATACAGAGCTCTGTAGCGCCCCCCAGAGGGGAGGAGGTGAACAGCTGGCATACAGAGCTCTGTAGCGCCCCCCAGAGGGGAGGAGGTGAACAGCTGGCGTACAGAGCTCTGTAGCGCCCCCCAGAGGGGAGGAGGGGAACAGCTGGTGTCCAGTGAGGGTCTGGTTCAGGGGTAGCCAACACGGTGCCCGCGGGCACCTGATCGCCCGCGAAGCATGTTCTAAAAATAGAACACGCGTATGAGCTTTCACAAGAAAAATAATTAAAAATAAATAATCACTGGCGTGTGCGCGGCGGTCGGAGCTACTTACGTGTCATGGTTCTAACTTGTATCATGGTTCTAACTTTAGTCGCGGTTAAAACTTTATAACAACAATTAATAACCCACAACTAACACATTTTAACAGGTAAAACACCGACACAACAGTTTGTGACACTAATAATTGTACATTTATAAAATTACACCACCGAGCATGCTGGGTACAGCTCTATCACACCAAGGAAGAGACAGAGGGTCAGTCTCATCTCCACCTCACGGACTTTGAGGCTCCGTGAGTCCGTGAGGGTTTGGTTCTGTCCCATTGTCACATCGTAGAGTGCTCGAGTCTCTCAGACATGTTGAGCCCTTTATGATCCCTTTATGAGCCCTTTATGATCCCTTTATGAGCCCTTTATGATCCCTTTATGATCCCTTTATGAGCCCTTTATGATCCCTTTATGAGCCCTTTATGATCCCTTTATGATCCCTTTATGAACCCTTTATGATCCCTTTATGAACCCTTTATGATCCCTTTATGATCCCTTTATGATCCCTTTATGATCCCTTTATGAACCCTTTATGATCCCTTTATGATCCCTTTATGAACCCTTTATGATCCCTTTATGAACCCTTTATGATCCCTTTATGAGCCCTTTATGAGCCCTTTATGATCCCTTTATGATCCCTTTATGATCCCTTTGCCTAAGGGAATTACCCACAGTTCATAGCAATGTGACGTTAAACACGCAGTTCCCAATGGAAGCATGAAGACGTAAAAAAAAAAAAGGTAAACAAAGAGACACGTGATAAAATACCTTTACACTACAACATTACGGATTAAAGATGGAACATGAAAACACATGAAATCAGAGGAACGCAAGCAGAACATATATTTATAAATATTTTGTTTACATTCATCAAACATTTCGTTTGGACAAAAACAAGTAAATATATCATCTAAAATGACTTCTCATCTCGTGAGGAAGACGTTCAAATGGGGTGAGGGTCTACAGGGTCTACAGGGTCTGAGGGTCTACAGGGTCTGAGGGTCTACAGGGTGTGAGGGTCTACAGGGTGTGAGGGATCTACAGGGTGTGAGGGTCTACAGGGTGTGAGGGGTCTACAGGGTGTGAGGGTCTACAGGGTGTGAGGGTCCACAGGGTGTGAGGGGTCTACAGGGTGTGAGGGTCTACAGGGTGTGAGGGGTCTACAGGGTGTGAGGGATCTACAGGGTGTGAGGGATCTACAGGGTGTGAGGGATCTACAGGGTGTGAGGGATCTACAGGGTGTGAGGGTCTACAGGGTGTGAGGGGTCTACAGGGTGTGAGGGTCTACAGGGTGTGAGGGTCCACAGGGTGTGAGGGGTCTACAGCAGGGGTGTCAAACATACGGCCCGCGGGCCGAATCCGGCCCGCCAGGGGGTCCAGTCCGGCCCGCGGGATAATTGTTAAAATTTGAAGAAAAAAAAAAAAACTACCTCAGTCAGGATTCACTAAACCACTTCACAAACCACTGATCCTCTGATTGTAAGACGTGCATGCTAACCTAGGGTGACCAGATTTGAGTTTGTGAAAAAGAGGACACTTCGTTCCGGGGGGTGGAGGAGAGAGAAAGAGAGGAGGAGGAGGAGGACACTTCGAACTTACATTTACGTTGAGGTCGGTCGACCAATGACAGTTCTCTCTACAGTCAGAGCTTGCGCAAGAAGGTGGACCGTGAGGGAGATACCATTTCCAAACTTGTAAGGGGGTAATAACTATTTTCCCGGACGTAGCAAAATCCCGGACGTTTTTGGAATCCCTGCCGGACGCTTTTTTTAGGTCTCGAAAAGAGGACATGTCCGGGAAAAAGAGGACGTCTGGTCACCCTAGATAACCATTGAGCCACAGACACAATTGAGCACAGCACTGACTTTACTAAGCATATTGCCTAACTGCGAGGGAATCTGCAGAGGAGAGCCCAGGCAGGTAAACAGTGGGCTGATGTCTGAATTTTTGGTCTTTATGTTTCTAGTTTATTGAAGAAAGACCTTAAAACAGGGTTTATCATCCAAAAACCTCCAACAATGATTTAAACAGAGAGTAATATTGTCATTATGTATGCGTTATTATGCTTTGATTTTACTGGTCCGGCCCACTTGAGGTCAAAATGGGCAGCATGAGGCCCCTTAACTAAAATGAGTTTGACACCCCTGGTCTACAGGGTCTACAGGGTCTACAGGGTAGTGATGGCGAGATGAAGCTTCCTGAAGCATTGAAGCTTTCCATCCAATCGGTTCGCTCATGGGCCGAAGCTTCATGGGGCTTCATTTGCTCTACTGCGCCACCAAGTGGACATACATGTAAAACAGGCAGAGTGATCACAACGACACCATGGCTTTGGTGTGTGAAGCTTTGAATTTAATAAATTATGTTTGTGACGCCAATACATCAGTTATTAACTTATTAATATTGTGTCTATCTTTATGATGTAATGGCGGGGTCAAAATCAAAGGTGGAAACAAATTGGGAAGAGAGTTGTGATGTGACAGGGTCTACAGGGTGTGAGGGTCTACAGGGTCTACAGGGTCTACAGGGTGTGAGGGTCTACAGGGTGTGAGGGTCTACAGGGTCTACAGGGTCTGAGGGTCTACAGGGTCTGAGGGTCTACAGGGTGTGAGGGTCTACAGGGTGTGAGGGTCTACAGGGTCTACAGGGTGTGAGGGTCTACAGGGTCTACAGGGTCTGAGGGTCTACAGGGTCTGAGGGTCTACAGGGTGTGAGGGTCTACAGGGTCTACAGGGTGTGAGGGTCTACAGGGTCTACAGGGTCTACAGGGTCTACAGGGTGTGAGGGTCTACAGGGTCTACAGGGTCTACAGGGTCTACAGGGTGTGAGGGTCTACAGGGTCTACAGGGTCTGAGGGTCTACAGGGTCTACAGGGTCTACAGGGTCTGAGGGTCTACAGGGTCTACAGGGTCTACAGGGTGTGAGGGTCTACAGGGTCTACAGGGTCTACAGGGTCTACAGGGTCTGAGGGTCTACAGGGTCTACAGGGTCTACATAACCTTTCTCTTCTCTGATGGGGTCAGGGTGCCTAAATGTAAACGTTTATTGTTTTCCAGAAAGCCACATAACCAAATATTAATATTAATAACCTTTTCTGGGATCTTCACAGAGAAAAAAAGGCAGGAAATAAATAACACTATTTATGAAATAAATAATAACACTATTCATGAAATAAATAATAACACTATTTATGAAATAAATAACACTATTTATGAAATAAATAATAACACTATTTATGAAATAAATAACACTATTTATGAAATATATAATAACAGTATTTATGAAATGAATACCCCTCTCTGGGTTCTTCACAGATAGAAACATTGAACAGCTTAGTTTAGTCTCAGAGTCTCACTCTGATGACTGGGTGTCAGACCTCTCTAAGGTCTCGTGTTGCTTATGATCCTGTAGCTTCACCACACAGCAGCGGCTGAGAACCAAACTACACACAATACATTGCACCACCAGTATGGTTGTGGAGATGGATTGTATCCCAGTAGATGTTATTATGATTATGATTATACTCAGAAAAGTGATCTTACCTATGTATGATCATCAGAGTGAACTGTGGCTGCATCTAGTCACAGCCACACGTGATGTTCATCTGTCACTCTTCATCTCTCGGAGTTTGTTGAGCTAGCAGCTAGCCTGCTAGCTCAACAATCTCATGTTTGTTGAGCTAGCAGCTAGCCTGCTAGCTCAACAAACATGAGATTGTTGAGCTAGCAGCTAGCCTGCTAGCTCAACAAACATATTTTTGCCGTCCGAACAAAACACAAGAAAATGCCTCATAACAGCTACGAGGTCACTCAGCTCACAGCGACACTGAAACCTCTGAGACGAGACTTCATAACAGAACAGAAGACTTCATAACAGAGCAGAAGACTTCATAACAGAGCAGAAGACTTCATAACAGAACAGAAGACTTCATAACAGAGCAGAAGACTTCATAACAGAGAGCAGAAGACTTCATAACAGAACAGAAGACTTCATAACAGAACAGAAGACTTCATAACAGAACAGAAGACTTCATAACAGAGCAGAAGACTTCATAACAGAGCAGAAGACTTCATAACAGAGCAGAAGACTTCATAACAGAGAGCAGAAGACTTCATAACAGAGCAGAAGACTTCATAACAGAACAGAAGACTTCATAACAGAGAGCAGAAGACTTCATAACAGAGCAGAAGACTTCATAACAGAGCAGAAGACTTCATAACAGAACAGAAGACTTCATAACAGAGCAGAAGACTTCATAACAGAGCAGAAGACTTCATAACAGAGAGCAGAAGACTTCATAACAGAGCAGAAGACTTCATAACAGAACAGAAGACTTCATAACAGAACAGAAGACTTCATAACAGAGAGCAGAAGACTTCATAACAGAGCAGAAGACTTCATAACAGAGCAGAAGACTTCATAACAGAGCAGAAGACTTCATAACAGAACAGAAGACTTCATAACAGAACAGAAGACTTCATAACAGAACAGAAGACTTCATAACAGAACAGAAGACTTCATAACAGAGCAGAAGACTTCATAACAGAACAGAAGACTTCATAACAGAACAGAAGACTTCATAACAGAGCAGAAGACTTCATAACAGAGCAGAAGACTTCATAACAGAGCAGAAGACTTCATAACAGAACAGAATACTTCATAACAGAACAGAAGACTTCATAACAGAGCAGAAGACTTCATAACAGAACAGAAGACTTCATAACAGAACAGAAGACTTCATAACAGAGCAGAAGACTTCATAACAGAACAGAAGACTTCATAACAGAGAGCAGAAGACTTCATAACAGAGAGCAGAAGACTTCATAACAGAGCAGAAGACTTCATAACAGAGCAGAAGACTTCATAACAGAACAGAAGACTTCATAACAGAACAGAAGACTTCATAACAGAGCAGAAGACTTCATAACAGAGCAGAAGACTTCATAACAGAACAGAAGACTTCATAACAGAACAGAAGACTTCATAACAGAGCAGAAGACTTCATAACAGAGCAGAAGACTTCATAACAGAGAGCAGAAGACTTCATAACAGAGCAGAAGACTTCATAACAGAGCAGAAGACTTCATAACAGAACAGAAGACTTCATAACAGAGAGCAGAAGACTTCATAACAGAGCAGAAGACTTCATAACAGAACAGAAGACTTCATAACAGAACAGAAGACTTCATAACAGAGCAGAAGACTTCATAACAGAACAGAAGACTTCATAACAGAGCAGAAGACTTCATAACAGAGCAGAAGACTTCATAACAGAGCAGAAGACTTCATAACAGAACAGAAGACTTCATAACAGAACAGAAGACTTCATAACAGAGCAGAAGACTTCATAACAGAACAGAAGACTTCATAACAGAGCAGAAGACTTCATAACAGAGCAGAAGACTTCATAACAGAACAGAAGACTTCATAACAGAACAGAAGACTTCATAACAGAACAGAAGACTTCATAACAGAGCAGAAGACTTCATAACAGAACAGAAGACTTCATAACAGAGCAGAAGACTTCATAACAGAACAGAAGACTTCATAACACAGAGCAGAAGACTTCATAACAGAGCAGAAGACTTCATAACAGAGCAGAAGACTTCATAACAGAGAGCAGAAGACTTCATAACAGAGCAGAAGACTTCATAACAGAGCAGAAGACTTCATAACAGAGCAGAAGACTTCATAACAGAGCAGAAGACTTCATAACAGAGAGCAGAAGACTTCATAACAGAGCAGAAGACTTCATAACAGAGCAGAAGACTTCATAACAGAGCAGAAGACTTCATAACACAGAGCAGAAGACTTCATAACAGAGCAGAAGACTTCATAACAGAGCAGAAGACTTCATAACAGAGAGCAGAAGACTTCATAACAGAGCAGAAGACTTCATAACAGAGCAGAAGACTTCATAACAGAGCAGAAGACTTCATAACACAGAGCAGAAGACTTCATAACAGAGCAGAAGACTTCATAACAGAGCAGAAGACTTCATAACAGAGCAGAAGACTTCATAACAGAGCAGAAGACTTCATAACAGAACAGAAGACTTCATAACAGAACAGAAGACTTCATAACAGAGCAGAAGACTTCATAACAGAGAGCAGAAGACTTCATAACAGAGCAGAAGACTTCATAACAGAGCAGAAGACTTCATAACAGAACAGAAGACTTCATAACAGAACAGAAGACTTCATAACAGAGAGCAGAAGACTTCATAACAGAGCAGAAGACTTCATAACAGAGCAGAAGACTTCATAACAGAACAGAAGACTTCATAACAGAACAGAAGACTTCATAACAGAGCAGAAGACTTCATAACAGAGCAGAAGACTTCATAACAGAGCAGAAGACTTCATAACAGAACAGAAGACTTCATAACAGAACAGAAGACTTCATAACAGAGCAGAAGACTTCATAACAGAGCAGAAGACTTCATAACAGAGCAGAAGACTTCATAACAGAACAGAAGACTTCATAACAGAGCAGAAGACTTCATAACAGAGCAGAAGACTTCATAACAGAGCAGAAGACTTCATAACAGAACAGAAGACTTCATAACAGAGCAGAAGACTTCATAACAGAGCAGAAGACTTGTCAGTAACTTAAAGCGGAGCTGAACGACCTCCTCTCTCTCTCTGAGGTGCTGCTCAGTGCTGCAGGGTTTATTCCCTGAGTCTGACCTCTCAGGGTTTTATTCCCTGAGTCTGACCTCTCAGGGTTTTATTCCCTGAGTCTGAGCTCTCAGGGTTTTATTCCCTGAGTCTGACCTCTCAGGGTTTTATTCCCTGAGTCTGACCTCTCAGGGTTTTATTCCCTGAGTCTGACCTCATGGAATAAAACCCCTGCACCGCTGAGCTGACCAGTCTTTGAAAGAGAAGGACCTCTTCATGAGCTGAGTGACCCTCAATGGTTGGCAGACCTGGCCTCTAGTTGATCTCATCATCATCTCACACTGAACATGAGCCTGCAAGACAAAGAGCAGGACGCAGACCCTCACGTAAACATGAACCCGTTCTGTCAAAGCTTCTTCTCTTTGAGACACAACCCTGTAACGTCAACGCTGCTCTGAAATCTCCTGAGCTTTCCAGAGGTCAACCTTTCTGCTACAAAGGGAAACATGTCTGTCATCACGTCTCATGACAGAACTCATCAGCGCTTCCTTTGTTAAATGTTCTGGACTGAAGAGTCTGAACCAGAACTGATGGAGATGCAGTGATGATTCTCTGAAGAACCAGCTTCACTTTCTCTCCCTGCCGACTTCTACTGGAGCTTGGAAAAGGCCAACTTTCCTCTGATGTGATTTTTGTAATATAATATAAAAAAAAAAAATATATATATATATATATATATGCATAATTGACCTCATTTGATTCATTTTGTGCTACACCTCACCTGAGCGGCCCAGACGTTGTAGTATGTATGAAAGACATCTCACCAGCATACGGAAGGTACTTCGGTTAAACCGGAAGGCGGAAGCAAAGAGCTTGACATTTCAGGGTTATTTCAATCAATATTTTTTTTTGTGATTGAATATGAAGGTGCAACTTCTATATATTTTGATCAGTCTGCAGACCTTATTCGTAATTGGCAATCGCGATGACATCGTTGATTTGTTCAATAGGGTGCTGCGCTGCGTTCAATGCCTACAGCAAGACCCAGGAGAAGAGAGATGTTTTAGAGAGCTTGGTGACCACACCATTACCCTACATTCTATGTTGTCTATGGTTCGCTCTAGGGAAGGACCTGATGGAGAGACGGTTGTTTTTTTGGAGTCAATATGTTTTTGTTTTAATAGGTTTGGTGACTTTAGAACTAGAAGAAGAGATCAAGAAAACTGTCTTCCTCCGATTCCACCTACAGCCAGAAATGGCCTTCCATGTCGCCCACGATATGATTTAACAACTGAGCAATTGAACCAGTGCATGGGACTCGGTTTAACTGGCAGGGAATTGACTGTGTTCAGACATAGGCAACGTCTTGGTGTCGGACCTTTGGACCAATGAAGAACTGATATTAACCATGAGGGAGATTTCCACGAGTACCCCGAATGCTGGTGAGAGATACGTTATTGGAAGTCTACGGCTTCGCGGAATCCGTATCCAGCGCTGGAGGATCCGTCACATTCTGCAGGAGATGGATCCCGTCGGACGGTCATTGAGACGCACTCAAGCCATTCGCCGAAGGGTTTACGGTGTGCAGACTCCCAACGAGTTATGGTATGTGTGCTATGGGCCTTTGACAGGTCTATTCTCACAAGTTATGGCTTGCCTACTGTTACTGTTTGTGATCCCTGTATTGATTATTCCTGTACCATTTTGACTCTTCGCTCCTATACCCTAGATTAGAACTAGCTGACTTCCCCCAACCGAGGACCAGTGTTACTCCCCAACTGGTTTCCAAACCTACTGGTTTCCCTGCGCCTGCGTGTGTTGTCTTCGCTTCACAGCTGCAGCTGTTTTCTGTCTGGTCACCAGATTCGTCACATATTCACAAACATATTGCTGGAGATCTTCAAGCCACATTTCATATCCATTGCAGCGATCGTGATTGTATAAGTGAGCACTGCATCACAACCAAGTATGAAGAAACACATTTAAGGAAATATATTTATAAAAAGATCGCAACGACCTGGATTCGATCCCTGTCGAGCAAAATGAAAACGTACTGAGAGACGGTGGCTCAACCTGTAGAGCCACTAATCAAACAACTATAGTCATTTAAGGTATTACTAAATTATGTCCCATCTCCTCTGTGTCCAGGAACCTCTTGGTCTAGGTGAGCTGAAACAACTGGTTACCTCGGGCGGATATTACAACACTATGTGGACCTGCACACATGGTGTTGCCTCTTCTGCAGTCAGCACTACTTGACTACCAGCAGCCTACGATGGCAGAGAAGTTAGCAGCACAACACTGAGCTATCTTTTCCTAACCAAGTTTTTAAATGTCATTTAAAAAGCTGTCAATGTAATCCCTTGATGGGGAACTTTATTACGAGTGCTGAAGGAAGCAAGATGAGCAGCAGCATCATCTTGCAAAAGAATAGCTGACTGCAGAAGAGGCAACAACATGTTTGTGGAGTTCCACGACAGTGCTTTAATATCCACCCGAAACAAGTTGTTTCAGATCACCACACCAAAAGGTTCCCTGGAGGCAGATGTGACTTGATCAATAAATTCCCAAATGACTTAAGTTTACTTAATGATTAGTGGTGCACCGCGTATCGCCACCGCATAACAACAGGTTATAATGTGTTGCTCTACGGAGATCGAATCCAGGTCGTTGCGATCTTTACATTTATATAGATGCTGTATATATATATAAATGTATAGATGCTGTATATATTTGTGTTTCTTCATACTAGTTGTGATGTAGTGCTCACTTAAACAATCGTAATCGCCGCAAAGGATATGCCATGTGGCGTGAAGATCTCCAGCAATATGTCCTTCATTGTTCTGTGGGTAGAACATTACTATATCCCACTCTTCCTGTGGCTCAGTGTTCGCAATGTTTTTAGTGTCTTTTCACAATACGATCGTCACAAAAGTAGAATTGTTTTTGTCAAAATGCGTCAGTGGCGTCTGGCCGTAGCCTCGCGAAAAATCATCGCTAAATATGTTGAGACGTGTTTTAATATCCGCCCGAGGTAACCAGTTGTTTCAGCTCACCTAGACCAAGAGGTTCCTGGACACAGAGGAGATGGGACACAATTGAGTAATACCTTAAATGACTAAAGTTGTTTGATTAATCGGTGGCTCTATAGGTTGAGCCACCATCTTTCAGTACGTTTTCATTTTGCTCGACAGGGATCGAATCCAGGTCGTTGTGATCTTTTTATAAATATATTTCCTTAAATGTGTTTCTTCCTACGTGGTTGTGATGCAGTGCTCACTTATACAATCACGATCGCTGCAATGGATATGAAATGTGGCTTGAAGATCTCCAGCAATATG
The DNA here is from genome assembly GCA_038501785.1 of Myoxocephalus aenaeus. Taxonomy (NCBI): domain Eukaryota; kingdom Metazoa; phylum Chordata; class Actinopteri; order Perciformes; family Cottidae; genus Myoxocephalus; species Myoxocephalus aenaeus. The sequence continues at coordinate 74,682 of JBAMJR010000461.1, read as the reverse complement.
TTTGTGAATATGTGACGAATCTGGTGAGCAGACAGAAAACCGCTGCAGCTGTGAAGCGAAGACAACACACGCAGGCGCAGGGAAACCAGTAGGTTTGGAAACCAGTTGGGGAGTAACACTGGTCCATTGAGCCAGAATAAAACAATGTAGGTCTACTCATGGTGAACGGCCAAATATCATCAATATTCAAAATGCTTTACTTTGTTATTGTTAAGTTCTGGAAACTCTGGGAGCTGGCGCGGGAATTAAGGATCCGGGTCCGATGAAGTTATGATAAAGAATATTTAATAAAAAGAGTGAAATGACAGAACAGGTTATGCATTCGATCGATCGAGCTGTTTTCTAATCCACCCGGGCGCTTCTCGCCTGAAGTTCCTCCTTCGTCGGTGGTGGCCAGAAAAGAGGCCGTTTCTCCCAGGTACAGTCAATTTTATCTCCTCCATGGAGCTAGAGCCCTCCCTCTCATTAACATTCCGGCGTGTCCGCTACTAGAGAGACGGAGCCGCGTCCCCTCTTCCTCCTCTTCTTCTTCTTCTTCGTTTTTGGTAGATCCTTAAAGTCCGTTCTCCAGCTCCGCCCCTCAGGCGAACAAGAGAACTACAATTCCTTATCTAGTCATACATTAATCATTAATAAAAACGGTGACCTACATATGCATGCCATTCATAATAATATCCCTTATTAATTATCATATTCCATGCATTGTAATGTACACCCAAACAACTTCTCATTTTACATTGTACAAAGTCCAATTATGACAAACTAGGTTTTAAAAACCCTACAATCCCTCTCTTTATACTATTCCATAGTATAAACACCAGTACATCTTAATACATTCATGTGTCATAATCCTGTGGAAGAAAAAATTCCCTCCCTCTCTAAACCGTATAATATATACGGTTTCAATAACGCAATATATCAGTGTGGTTCTATTCATCACACAGGTAAAAATCTTAAAATCAGGAACAGTTATGTGCACTGCACGTCTGTCCTCTCCAATGTTCTAGGGGGTGCTGGTGAGTGTCCCACTGCATGTCATAGTCCTGTCCGGCTCCTCCAGGCCTCTCCATGGTCTGCTTCGATCCCCGTACTCCATTTGTCGTTCCTCTCCATCTCCAGAAATCACCAGTACCTGCACCCAGCGGGTCGTAGCTCACTGATGTGAAGTCTGGGGTCTCTGGTCTGATGGTGAAGCCTCTCGTGATGACAGAAGCATGGTGGAGGTCGGTAATGATGTGACGAGTGCCGCTGTGGAAGAAAGCTTAGAAGCACAGAGAGGTCTCCGAGCTGGTCTCTGCTGCTCAGGAACTCTGGCTCAGGGGATCACATGTTAATACAGTCCTTCATTAATCGCTCAGTTTCTTTCTCATTTAATTTCTCCTTTCTTAATACTTTCTCTCCCCAATCTCTGCATCTACGCCGCCACTAACCCTTCCTTCAACTTCCACAATTCATAATCTTCACCATGTCATAATACTCTGGGGGTGGGGGTGAGTGTAGCAAAACATCACCCACGCTCTGCTCTGCCACCTCGACTTCCGCTTCCACTTCGGGAGCCATCAACGGCATCATCAGCCGCTGGTCCTCCCTGGTTAGAGCAGTAGAAATCAATCGGGTTATCAGAGTTCTTAGACATGGGACACAGCAACATCCACAGAGTACTAAAATTGCTATCATAATACCCACTGTAGTAATAACTGAAAGGAATAATTGTTCATACTTACCGAACCATCTTTCTATGTAGTTTGTGAACTCGTTGTCCACTCCTGAGTTTTCAGCCAATTCGTTGCTAAGTGAGCTAAGCCCTGCTAAGGCCCTGGACACTGAACCATCGGGGGCAGTGTTGTTAGGAATAAACGTGCAACACATTAACCCAAACATTTTACACACCCCACCCTTCTCAGCGAGCAACATGTCCAAAGCCATTCTATTTTGAAAGGTCATAAGGTCATTCTCTAATTGTTCCAGTATCCCCTCGATTGCATCCCTGCTGTAATTAACAAATCTCTGCTGGTTATAATAAATGTAATTGATCCAATCTACGTTTTTATTCATTGTGGGCCATATGAAAATAGAGTCAAATCCAGCAGCTATTTGATGCCGAGCCTTGAATTCATCTGGCACTCCTCTGGGTACTCCGATGCTGTCTAAATAAACATGGCTGTCAAATGAGGCGGACATAATATTTCTACGTCTTCTGTGCAATTTACCTCTGCTGGATGATGCTGAACTAAGCAGATTTAAAGAATCTCCTTCTAATGGGATTATCGTTACTGGCATAACTAGTCTAACTAACGCACAGGTTCCTGTCCAATTCCTTGGGAGATAATCTCTGAGCACCTTACCACCACAGTACCACCAAACATCTGCTCTGGCCACCATGTGGTCACCTACCATACCACTGCTGATGCTCTTCTCCTCTGCGGTAACATTAACGATAGTGTGGCAGCGTCTCAGGTTTCCCACACGGACTGAGCCTCGCGAACTGTGAAGGCAAGTGTAGTTGCCTTTGTAATATGTAAACACTGGAGGGTGCACTGGGGGAACTGCTGGAAACAACAAAGCAAGTGTGTTACAATTTAGTCCAACTTATTCATTCTAATGAACCAAATATTTACATCACATTTCAAACCATAAAAATATCTACAAGTGTTTCTCTAATTTCTCAGTGGTACCATTTGTCAAATGATATCACTTGGTTTTGGCGTGGCCTTTCTGGAGGGCGTGTGAAGCCTTTGCAACGACTTCAAACGGCCCTACCCCAGCGTCCACTCTAATCCAGATCATTTGTTGACCCGTGTGTTTATGCTAACATGTGTCATGTCAGGTGGTGCACAATATTAAACAATATGAACTCAGCGCAAGAGAGCTCATCATATCTACAATTAATATTTACAATATCAAACCTCTTCCTGTCCGATACTCAACCTTACCAGTCACCTGGTTCCACTGATGACACCTTCTCATCAGCTGGTGTCTGGTTGGCTCCTGTAAGACAAAAACTCAAACGCGATTGGTTAATCTTTCAGAAAAACCTCCTCAGAGTTTGATCACGCTCGATATCTTAGCTAATTCAGACTTCATCATCTGATTAGCTCTCTCGACTACCCTGGAATGTTGGGTCATAGTCTGCTCCGTGTGAATGTGTAATTTCTAAATATGTCCCTCTCTTGTACGTGTTTGAATGCAAAATGTGTGCCGTTGTCAGACCCGATCCTTCTTGGAAACCTGTGTCTCAGTATCAGCCACTTGACGACTGACTGGGTCTTCTTTCTTACAGGGGATAACTAACAGTGTTAATCACCGTTAGAATATGTCACGATTTTAACTTAAATTTTGGAAAAAAAATATTGGCAGTTAGGTTAAGCTTGTATGCATTCGGGTCTCCTTTCACCCTCTCTTTTCTGAAACAATACTGTGGATCTTATCCCATTTGATTCAGAAACCATCCCGATGGAAGGGCTTGGTTGATGGGTGGAGAGCTTTGATCTCATCGCTCCCAGGATCTGGCTGGCAGAAGATGGGCATTAGGGATGTTTATGTGCCCCCCTCTTCTTCCTCCTGCTCGTCCTCTTCTTGGTTTGCGGCAATCTCTAGCCCAGTGTCCACTTTTCCCACAGTTGAAACAGCCTTTATCATTCTTTTTCTTTTCTCCTGCTTCCCATGGTGTGGTGCTTGGTTGTGCCGACAGGTTTGAAGTGTTTTGACGAAGGTTTTCAGAATGTGTCGGGAATGGGCCTGATACAGAGTTTGTAGAACGGACCAGGGCCGCTCTTCCAATGAGGGGGCTTGTTAGGTGGAGGCTTTCTTCACACAATCTCAATCTCTCTTCCCGTGCAGCCTCACTCCTTTCTCTCTCACTTGCCCGTTCTTCCATTTTGAACAGGGCCTTCTCCAGAAATTCAACCTTGTTCAACAGGACTGGGATTGCTTCGACAACCAGGCTGCTGACATAACCGAGAACCTCCACAGTACTTTCCTTTATCTCCACTGGTTTCATCAGCGCCATCTTCTCTTCCTTGGTGGGCGCCTCCAGGCTTGTTACATCAAGTAAACCCTCAGCATTCCATGTTTCGATGTGGTTTCTCAGTCTCCTGTCTGCCTTCTCCTTCTTTCCGTTGTCCGTCATGTTTAGGGCTGCATCACATGCTTCATTAAGCCACGCTGGGGTGTTCATTGGACCAGACATCTTAAAAGAATCAGGTGCTGATGTTGGCTTATATAAGGAAATGTAAATGTAGAAATAAAATAACAAACACTATGTGTCTAACGTGCAAATGTGGTGTAGTTGGAAGAATACAATTGGTTAAAAAATGCTTCACACTGCCAGCGCTGGTACAACCTGGACAAAAACACAATATCACACTGCGATTGAACAACAAAGCCTGCCAGTATGATGTTTACAAAACTACAATTGTTCAAAAGATGGAAAATTATTAAATTGCCAAAATGTTTATTAATATACAACTATAGTTAATATCCTCAATTATCTTTATGTGTAAATGTTTTAATCCATTAGCCTCTATGCTGTTTAAAGTATGTGTCAGCTGTGTGTGTAAACAATCCTGTTATTGTTCCAGGTGTCAGTGTCAGTGAGGAAATACCCCTCCAACCTCTAGAGGCGCTATTATATTTAAGATATTTCCTGTTTACTTAACACATGAGGTCCCACGTTTGTCTTCCCCCCTTTATTCCACTTTTCTTTTCAGTCTATCACATTCACAACTTGACTTCTCTGTGTATATTCTCCTCTAATTAGTTATAATTTCGTTTCTAGCTGTCTTGCCGCAGATAGCCCTCGGCTCCAGGCTCTCGGCTTCTCGGCTCAGGCGTCGTCCTCTTAATTGTTAATTTTGTTTTCTAGCTCGGAACCTCTGCTTCCTCTTCACAGCAATCGTGTCCCAACACACAACTTAGCAAAACCTTAAAAGCTCCTGGCTTGTCCCGTTTCCGGAAACACGGGTTTGCTTATAATGTCGCGTGTACCACCACGTAGCTACTGAGTGGAGCAGGGTCCAAACGTCGTGTCTTTCAGATTTTAATTGATGGCGCATATGTTCAGATCCTAGGGGTTATTCTCGGAGTATTTAAAGACTACTAAGAACCTGCCGATTCAAAGCGTAACTCTAAAACTGTTGCCGTATCAGTAATCCCTACTGTAAAATATCTCGTATAATACAGGCCTCGCCCGGTCTTTGTATAACCTAAACAATTCTAGCACCCCTGCAAATCTGCGTCTATACACCTGATACTCCCCGCGTATATAACTATTGCGGGTAGTTCAGTTACCCTGGGAGTCAATTGTGTTTTGGATACACTGGAAGAAAAGACGAAGGAAAAAATCAACACTACGCGGCCATTGTTGCAACCACGTGACCTCACGCTACACACTCTGCTCAACACACAGCCGATACTACGCTTCACAAACACGCACGCAGCCTTCCATTCAACATATAATTATATACAAACCGCACGTATTACAACAAAGCTTTTTCACTCACACTGCCAGCTTCCATTCAACATATAATTATATACAAACCGCACGTATTACACATTCGGTCTCGAGTACATGCAATCTTACGTTCCACTCAAGAACACAGAGCCGCTCTTCCAGACTCCGTGTCCCCTAACTTTCTCAAACACCGCTTTCTGTCCTTCAAACAAAGCTTTTCTCTCTCACACTGCTAGCTTCCATACACATAGAACATACAAAACATAAGCCTGCTTATCATCTCACTCAACAATTATACTATGTCGTGTTTTCACGCTAATAATTTTAAATCCACGTCTGACCGGCCTCTCCCAACTCACGACTAACAGTCCTAAAACTACCTGTAAGGTTCGATTAAACAGGTCCTTAATTACCTTTATTGCTGGGCCCTCTCGTGATTAGGAAGAGGAGAGCCTCGTGGTAAATCCGAATGGTTTGCCCAGCTCCATCAGAGTCCTGCCGTTGGTCGCCATCTGTTAAGTTCTGGAAACTCTGGGAGCTGGCGCGGGAATTAAGGATCCGGGTCCGATGAAGTTATGATAAAGAATATTTAATAAAAAGAGTGAAATGACAGAACAGGTTATGCATTCGATCGATCGAGCTATTTTCCAATCCACCCGGGCGCTTCTCGCCTGAAGTTCCTCCTTCCTCGGTGGTGGCCAGAAAAAACAGGCTGTTCCCCCAGGTACAGTCAAATTTATCTCCTCCTTCGAGCTAGAGCCCTCCCTCTCATTAACATTCCGGTGTGTCCGCCACGAGAGACGGAGCCGCGTCCCCTCTTCCTCCTCTTCTTCTTCTTCGTTTTTGGTAGATCCTTAAAGTCCGTTCTCCAGCTCCGCCCCTCAGGCGAACAAGAGAACTACAATTCCTTATCTAGTCATACATTAATCATTAATAAAAACAGTGACCTACATATGCATGCCATTCATAATAATATCCCTTATTAATTATCATATTCCATGCATTGTAATGTACACCCAAACAACTTCTCATTTTACATTGTACAAAGTCCAATTATGACAAACTAGGTTTTAAAAACCCTACATTATCTATCATGAGGCCAATCTCTGAGTGTGTGTGATCAACACGATCATTTTGATCACCTTATTATACATAAAAGTGATCGTGTTGATCACACACACTCAGAGATTGGCCCCATGACGGCTAACAAGATAAACCAGTAGAGCATTTTGAATATTTGGCAGTTCACCATGAGTGAATTGTTTTATTGCTCAATGGAGAGCTTGCCTGACTATCAGTTGGGGAAGCCAGCTACACTCTAACTGAAGCTAATGGACAAATAACACAAAAATATAAAAAAAAAATTACACTAAGGGTTCATTAAGGTCTCGCAACAATATTCCTGCCCCATAGAGATGGACCACTTGTATGATGTGACCCTACATACTTCTCTGAGTGCTTTTCCAGGATTGTAACAGCTGTCACTTCTTTCTTTTATACAGGCATATTGACGGGAACCATACATTGGTGAGGTGGAGAATGGTGTTCCATGTGTGGATGGTACAGTCGCACCATCATATACCTTCAGTGCCTCAACAATAACAGGGCATCACGTGTTGTGAACCTGTTTCAGCAGGGCCTTTCTGACTCTGGACTGCCTTCCAGAGTACGGAGCGACCATGGAAGGGAAAATATGGAGGTTGCCCGATTTATGCTGAACAGTAGAGGGTTGAATAGGAGAAGCATGATCATGGGGCGCAGCGTAGGCAACCAAAGAATAGAGAGGCTATGGGCAGAACTAAACCGAGTCCTTTCATACTACTTCTGACTTATTTACCTTTATGGAAAATGAAGGCATACTTGACTCTCTTTGTGATCTTAATTTATTTTGTTTGCATTACATTTACTTACCTCGGGTTCAAAGGGCAGTCAGCCAGGAGCCAATGGAATAACCATGGACTCTCTACCCAAGGATGCCAAACCCCATTGCCATTGTGGCATATAGGTGTTGTCAGTCATATTGGAAGCAACAGCACAGCTAGGTGGTGTTTCAGATGGATGAACATTTAGCCACTGATAATGAACCACTACCTGCAGCAGAGAGCAGGAATAATATTGAGGTTCCTGAAAACTGAGTTCATGTAAGCAACAGTACCGTGCAAGAAATTCAAGAATTAATTGACCCATTAATGAATGATGGAAATCATGGAATACAATTATTTCTGTCTCTTTTACATTTTTGCAAGCAAGACCTCCCAGAGGACGAAGTGAATGATTCTCTTACTAGTGTGCAAAGTTGAGTTGGCCTAAGAATGTCACTACTGATATTGCAAGTTGATGTCTAGTATGTGACAATAAACTTGAATGAAGAAATTGGGCTATTATTTCATAACAAACATTTATTGATGTGTAAATGTACCGTGTAAAAGAACCCTGACAATCAAAAGTTGTTTCTACTGTATTTCTGAGCATTAGCTGATCGACTGATATCCGCTGGCTGACTTCTGAGCAAAGTGAAACCCGGAAAGCTATTTGTATTTGTATGTTCCAGATTTGAAGAGTTTCCAGGTTTTACTCATTGCAGAAGTCAGGCTTACTCAGTTAGCCAGCTTAGAGAAATACCCTCCCAGCTCATTCGACACGTACATTTGAATGAAACTTGACAATAAAAAAACAAATTCAAAAAGTAAACTTTGGGGGCTGCTGGGCGGTGTTTGGACAAGCGTCACGGTCTGGTATTGAATCTAGACCGTGCCACGTGATACTGCCCAACATGAGGAATACATTTCTGGAGTGGCTCCATCCTTAGAACATTCATGTAACACAAACAACAGGACACATGTAAGCACTCAAGTTAACAAAACAAGCTAACTTTGGTCTAGTGTGAATGAAATCATTTGCATTTCCAACATATCCACATAATTGGAGTGGATACCGACATAACCGTTTAATGCTGTACAATAAACAAAAGTCAGCAATTTTTAGAATTCAATTGCGGCACAGTACATGTCAACAAGTACTATGCCGCTGCTGACATGGCGATCAAAACTAGAGGCCATTATAAACATGTTATAACAGTTTCCGTAGACATAGGCTATACTTTTGTACAACGGAATCAGGATTAGAGTGAGATGGATCCTTTTTCACTCTTCCCTCAATAGGACAACAACCTAAGAACCATTAGGTTGTAACAACACATGTCTGATAGGGTGAGAACCACTGCCCTAGACCAAATACTTTTTCTCAGCCGTTACATTTTCTACCTTTCAACTAAAATGTACATTCATCATCTATGGCATGCCAAAGCCCTGTGTGTTTCTTATTGCTCTTAACACCTCCGTACGTGCTGTAGATAGGCAGTCGGAGACAGCTATGCAGGTGTTGGCAACAGGGAACCTTTCTGCTCTGAAGAAATTCCAGAGATGGCTGAGATCCCGTTGCAAATGCTAGGATGTCCCCCAACGTCTTTGATCCATCTTCCTCTGTGGAATAAGCAAAGCAGGACAGCACAGAATGAAGCACAGCACACAAACTACATCTTAGAACTTCGTTGGGGTGGGAGATAAATATACATGAGACAGACCAAATACGTTAGATCATAAACTTAATGTTAACACCAGAAGCTTTCTTCCCCTTTTCTTAGAACAAGTGCACATACGAGTTTCCTGAGTTTTTCGCTCTCTCACACACACACACACACACACACACACACACACACACACACACACACACACACACACACACACACACCTTCAACATCAGAAAGCAGCTACTGTTTCCTCATCTCCTTTCTGGGTGCTCCCCTCCTCTGACCACCGGACGTGGAACAGCCCATCAGCGGCTTTGGACTGTCGCACATCGCTGGACTGAAAGATTCTGGATGCTTCTGGATCTGCTCCAGAACTCCAAGCGTTTTCAACCCATCTCTGAACCTCCAGTACATGACAGTATGGAGGAAAGGTGGTTCAATGAAGAGTTCCCTCTGTTGCATGTGTTGGACATCAAACAGGATTTTCAATGGAACTACATTTAAAATACCTTTCAAATGGTGCACGGACTGGATCGATCACTTGAAGCATCAAGACATCTTCTATGAGTTAACAGTCATGTTTAATCTGGATGAATGCTGCTGCACAGGGTAGGATGTTGTTATGATAGCGATGCATGTCCGTAGTCTTTAATACAAAACATTAGGTGTGAGACAGCACAGTGTTGTCACAAGTTCACCACAGCTGACAGTAGACATGTCTGGGTGGAAACACGTTTCACGTTCCACGTACACACTGCATGAAGAGTAAACTCGTCTCCTATCGACTTGACGTCTGTTAACAATGTATGACTTCAATACCAGACGGACAACAGGAGCGTTTTATCTAGTTTTATTGACGTTAGCAGCATATTGAACAGGCATCAACAGAGTCACCTACTTTCTCGTTCACTCTCGTCCGCGCGCAGCCTCACGGACAGGTAGGACATTATACAGTAAACTGTTCCGTTTATATTCTTTACAAAGAGACACGAAGAAGAACGTGACAGAGAGGCTATGCGATGGAAATGTGTATTTCCTACTTAGTCAACAGGGTCCTGAAGGCCACTCCTACGACACGCTGCCTCACGCACGTGAACACAAACCAGTTCATTCATAAACCAGTTCATTCACAAACCAGTTCATTCATAAACCAGTTCATTCATAAACCAGTTCATTCATAAACCAGTTCATTCATAAACCAGTTCATTCACAAACCAGTTCATTCATAAACCAGTTCATTCATAAACCAGTTCATTCATAAACCAGTTCATTCACAAACCAGTTCATTCACAAACCAGTTCATTCATAAACCAGTTCATTCATAAACCAGTTCATCGGTAACACCTGCACGTCACCACATCAACCTGCACGCGCGAGCTGCCTGGCTCCGCCCCCTTACCGAAGCACCCCAGCCTGTCCACATTCATCCACATCTCCAGATGCTCTGTTCAACACCCGATCCCTCAGCAACAAGCGCCTCTCACTCAACGACTTCATAACTTTCTCTGTTTAACTGAAACATGGCAAAACCAGCAGGACTATTTTTCATGAAACCAAACCACACCCCCTGGATACTATACATGGACAAGCCACGCCTTCATGGGCGTGGTGGTGGAATAGCCACCATTTTTCGAACAGACATCACTACTAGTTTAATAAGCATCCCGGCTCCCTCCTCATTTGAACACCTTGTTTTTAAACGGTCTGGTCCCAAACCCCTGGTCACTGCAGTCATTTACCGCCCCCCAAAACCGAACCCTGCTTTTCCTCTGATCTGTCTGAATTCCTCACACAACTCTGCTCCATCTCTCCATCCATTCTGCTACTCGGTGACTTTAACATACACATCGACTCACCTGACTCCACAAACTCCACAAACTCCTGGACATCTTCAACTACTTCAACATCACCCAACATGTCCACTTTCCTACCCACAAAAAAGGACACACACTCGACCTGGTCTGCACCTCCAGCATCACCATCACCAATCTAACCAGCATTGACCTCACCATCTCTACCACCTGGCTATCACCTGGACATTGACATCCCCACCTCCCATGTTAAGCAGAGCCGCTCCATAACATTCCGGAACATCAAGTCCATCGACCTCCCCTCTCTCTCCTCCTCCTCGGCTGCCATCATCTCTGCTCCTCTTTCGACTGCCTCCCCCACTGCCCTGGTCGATCACTATAATGATGCACTCTCCTCCTGTCTCGACCTCATCGCCCCCAAAATATCCAAACTCGTCTCCTTCACCCACTCCGCCCCCTGGTACACCGACCAACTTCGCCACCTCAAAGTGCGCGGCCGTCAACTGGAACGTCTTGCAAAGAAAACCGGACTCACGGTTCACCTGGATGCCTACAAACTCCACCAACAACAATACAAAGACGCCCTCAACGCCGCTCGCTCCTCTCACTACTCCATCATCCAATCTGGCTCCAACAACCCAAAACGCTGTTCACCACCATCAACAAACTCCTGAAGCCCATGGACACATCTCCTCCTCTTCACCACCACCAAATGCAACTCATTCCTCTCCTTCTTCAACGACAACATCATTACAATACACAACCAGCTGGCTGCCTCCTCCCCCTCCACTGCCTCACCCCCCTCTCTTCCAAGACCATCACCTCAGTCACCCACTCCACTCTCACCACCTGTCTCACTGAAATAAAATCATGAATGCAACAACATTTTCTCAAACTCAACTCCAACAAATCTGAAATACTCATCATCGGCCCTAACTCCCTCACCCGCTCAGCCCAGACCTTCTCTTTGAATATTGACGGCTCCATCGTCACCCCCTCCACCCAGGTCCGCAACCTCGGCATCATCCTTGACCCCACCCTCTCTTTCCTCCCCCACGGCAACCACATCACCAGAACTGCCTTCTTTCACCTCCGTAACATTGCACGCCTCCGGCCCTCCCTGTCCTCTGCCACCACCCAAATCCTCATCCATGCCCTCATAACATCCAGACTCGATTACTGCAACAGCATCCTCTACGGCTCACCCAACAAAACCCTCAATAAACTTCAATATGTCCAAAACTCTGCCGCCCGACTGCTCACCTCCACCCGCCGTTATGATCACATCACCCCGGTCCTCCACAACCTCCACTGGCTTCCGATCAAGTACAGGATAGACTTCAAACTACTACTCATCACCTACAAAGCCCTAAACAACCTGGCCCCTCCCTACCTTTCAGACCTCCTCCCCTCCACGCCCCAACCCGTTGCCTCAGGTCCGCCGGTACAAACACCCTGAAGACCATCAGGACCAAGCGCCGGACCTGGGGGGACAGGGCCTTCTCTGCTGCTGCACCCCCCCTCTGGAACGCTCTCCCCATCCACATCCGTCAGGCTCCCTCACTAGCTTCATTCAAGCAAGCCCTCAAAACGCACCTCTTCCAACTGGCTTTCACCTGCTAGACCTGCACCTATCCTCCACTACGACCCTCAGCTTCTCCAGTTTTCTTTCCTTTCTTTCTTTGTTACAAAAAATGTCCTGTTTGTTTGTTTTGTTTACTTTGTCTTTCATTTTTGTTCCGTTTGTCATTGTCTACTGTCCTTATTGTAAAGCGTCTTTGTGTATCTTTAAAAGCGCTATATAAGTTGAAATTATTATTATTATATATAATAATTATGTTATTGTACGAGGTGTATATATATAATACTTATGTTATTGTACGAGGTGTATATATAATACTCTTATTGTACGAGGTGTATATATAATACTTATGTTATTGTACGAGGTGTATATATAATAATTATGTTATTGTACGAGGTGTATATATAATACTTATGTTATTGTACGAGGTGTATATATAATACTCTTATTGTACGAGGTGTATATATAATACTTATGTTATTGTACGAGGTGTATATATAATACTTATGTTATTGTACGAGGTGTATATATAATACTTATGTTATTGTACGAGGTGTATATATAATACTCTTATTGTACGAGGTGTATATATATAATACTTATGTTATTGTACGAGGTGTATATATAATACTTATGTTATTGTACGAGGTGTATATATAATACTCTTATTGTACGAGGTGTATATATAATACTCTTATTGTACGAGGTGTATATATAATACTTATGTTATTGTACGAGGTGTATATATAATACTCTTATTGTACGAGGTGTATATATAATACTCTTATTGTACGAGGTGTATATATAATACTTATGTTATTGTACGAGGTGTATATATAATACTCTTATTGTACGAGGTGTATATATAATACTCTTATTGTACGAGGTGTATATATAATACTTATGTTATTGTACGAGGTGTATATATAATACTCTTATTGTACGAGGTGTATATATAATACTTATGTTATTGTACGAGGTGTATATATAATACTCTTATTGTACGAGGTGTATATATAATACTTATGTTATTGTACGAGGTGTATATATAATATTCTTATTGTACGAGGAGCTCAGGCAGAAGGAGACGCTGCTGAGGAAAGGAACAGATCATTCAGAGGTTCTCAACACAGCTAACAGTTTCCCTCCACTCCCAGTCTTTGTGCTAAGCTACGCTAACCCGGGTCCTCAGGAGAACAGAACGACGAAGACGACTGAAAACTTTATTGACAGCACAAAAAGGTGAACACAGTGAGTGTGTGTGTTCAGAGTGTGTGTGTGTGTGTGTGTGTGTGTGTGTTCAGAGAGTGTGTGTGTGTGTGTGTGTGTGTGTGTGTGTTCAGAGAGTGTGTGTGTGTGTGTTCAGAGAGTGTGTGTGTGTGTGTGTGTGTGTGTGTGTGTGTGTGTGTGTGTGTGTGTGTGTGTGTGTGTGTGTGTGTGTGTGTGTGTGTGTGTGTGTGTGTGTGTGTGTGTGTGTGTGTGTGTGTGTGTGTGTGTGTGTGTGTGTGTTCAGTGGGTGGAGCACTTGGGCAGCTCGTTCCCCAGGATGACCCGTCTCTCCACTCCGCCCTCTGAGATGCTCGCCAGCCTGGCCACGCCTCCAGAGGACCCGTCTCTCTCCATCGCCAGAGCCAGAGCTGAGAGACAGACAGGCAGAGTCACACAGACAGGTAGAGTCACAGACAGGAGCAGCTCCCAGCATGCCTTGCAGCGTACCTTTGGCAGTGAGCTCCAGACACTGGTCCTTGGTCATGTTGGTCTTGTAGTTGGAGTCCATGAAGCCGTAGATGTAGGAGCTGCCGCTGCCGCCCACCGACACCGGCTGCCTCACCAGCATCCCTCCAATGGGCACGCAGTACACCTGCACAGGTGAGTCACTGTTAGCTGTATGTAGCAGTACACGCAGCAGCAGTACACGAAGTAGTAGTACACGCAGCAGCAGTACACGTAGCAGCAGTAGCAGTACATGAAGTAGTAGTACACGCAGCAGTACATGAAGTAGTAGTACACGCCGCAGCAGTACACGAAGCAGCAGTACACGAAGTAGTAGTACACGCAGCAGTACACGTAGCAGCAGTAGCAGTACATGAAGTAGTAGTACACGCAGCAGTACACGAAGCAGCAGCACATGAAGTAGTAGTACACGCAGCAGTACACGAAGCAGCAGTACATGAAGTAGTAGTACACGCAGCAGTACACGAAGCAGCAGCACATGAAGTAGTAGTACACGCAGCAGTACACGAAGCAGCAGTACACGCAGCAGTACACGTAGCAGCAGTAGCAGTACATGAAGTAGTAGTACACGCAGCAGTACACGAAGCAGCAGTACATGAAGTAGTAGTACACGCAGCAGTACACGTAGCAGCAGTACATGAAGTAGTAGTACACGCAGCAGTACACGTAGCAGCAGTACATGAAGTAGTAGTACACGCAGCAGTACACGTAGCAGCAGTACATGAAGTAGTAGTACACGCAGCAGTACACGAAGCAGCAGTACATGAAGTAGCAGTACACGCAGCAGTACACGTAGCAGCAGTACATGAAGTAGTAGTACACGCAGCAGTACACGAAGCAGCAGTACATGAAGTAGTAGTACACGCAGCAGTACACGTAGCAGCAGTACATGAAGTAGTAGTACACGCAGCAGTACACGAAGCAGCAGTACATGAAGTAGTAGTACACGCAGCAGTACACGAAGCAGCAGTACATGAAGTAGTAGTACACGCAGCAGTACACGAAGCAGCAGTACATGAAGTAGTAGTACACGCAGCAGTACACGAAGCAGCAGTACATGAAGTAGTAGTACACGCAGCAGTACACGAAGCAGCAGTACATGAAGTAGTAGTACACGCAGCAGTACACGAAGCAGCAGTACATGAAGTAGTAGTACACGCAGCAGTACACGAAGCAGCAGTACATGAAGTAGTAGTACACGCAGCAGTACACGAAGCAGCAGTACATGAAGTAGTAGTACACGCAGCAGTACACGTAGCAGCAGTACATGAAGTAGTAGTACACGCAGCAGTACACGTAGCAGCAGTACATGAAGTAGTAGTACACGCAGCAGCAGTACACGCAGCAGTAGTACACGCAGCAGTAGTACACGCAGCAGTAGTACACGTAGTACACGTAGCAGCAGCACATGAAGTAGTAGTACACGCAGCAGTAGTACACGTAGTACACGAAGCAGCAGTACATGAAGTAGTAGTACACGCAGCAGTACCTGCCCCCCCTTGCGGCGGTCCCAGCCGGCCACCAGGATGCCGGCCGTTAGCTCCTCCCGGTAGCGGTAGCAGCTGGCTCTGAACAGATTGGCAGCCGTCTCCACCAATGGGGGCTCGTCCAGCTCGATGCTGGGGGCGGGACCACGCAGGTTAGCAACAGCTGACTGGAGGCGGGGACTGTCAATCAAACCAGAGGTCTTACCTGTGGAAGCCCAGCTGGTAGGTCACCACGTCAGCGATGGCCTGAGTGTCAGCAGCTGATCCAGACCTGTTAACACACCGACAGGTCACGGTCCCCACTACGCACCCCAGAACAGGTCATGTGCTCACACACACACACACACACACACACGGGGGAGGATAAAGTGGAGGGGAAGAAGGGTAGAAGGAAGAGAAGAAGTGGAAGATGAAGTGGAAGAAGACGAGGAGGAGGATGGGAAGAAGAGGAAGAAAAAGAGGAAAGTAAGAAGAGGAGGAGGAGTGGAGGAGGAGGAGGAGGAGGACTGACCTGCAGCAGAAGATCCGGTCGTGGATCGGAGTCAGTTTGTCTGTTACTCTGTTGGCGATGTAAGCTCTGGAGACAGACAGGTAGACAGACAGGTGAGAGACAGGTTGAAACGAGCGGGTCCTTCAGTGGTACTGGTCTCAACACACACACACGCACACACACACACACGCTTACCCGGTGGTGGTGCGTGAGTCGGCACCGATCACCACTCCTCCGTCATACTCCACCGCCATGATGGTGGTCTGACGACAGACAGGTGGACAGACAGACAGGTTAACACAGCAACACAATGAGCCCATTACCGGACACTGGGAGCCGCTTAACAGGCGCCATCCCGGTCCTGTTAGCATTAGCCGCCATTAGCTCCCAGCTGAAGAACTGCCGTCTCATTCAGACGCTGCTCTGCTCTAAAAGTCTCCACGGAACCGGAACCAGGACCAGAACCCGTCCGGTCCGGCCCGGGGCCCCTGTACTCACCCCGGTGCTGACTTCCTGGCTGGTCCATTCCGGGACCAGCTCGCTTTGAGAAGACATCTGCTGTCCGAAGAGCGGCATCACTGTTGCTGCCGCCATCTTGTTTCTGGTTCTGTGATCGGGCTTTACAGTCAGGCGGAGATTTAAAGGTTCCGCGCCTGAGAGCATCTCCTTCATCTTCATCTTCATCTCCACCAAACTACGTGAGGGTTCAGCGCGCGCTCCTGTCGCCTCTCTTGAAGGCAACACGTGCATAACAACATCTCTATATATGTAAAAGGTATACAACTCGGCACGGACAGCATTGTGTTCAGGCGCAGGCGGACAGCCCTCACGGGGTCCTGAGGCCGGAAGCAGGAGAGAAGGTAAACACCGCGGCTCTTCCTCAACGGCTCACTCTTCTGACTGTTTAGACTGAATCAATGCGTCTGCCGCTGCCTGCTGGTTTCTAATGCGCTGTCGAAGGCTTTGGTCACGTGTTTACCTTAAACGAGTTTAAAGGAGCTGCCAGACAGACAGGCAGGCAGGCAGACAGGCTGCAGGCTCCTCACGCTGACACTGCGCATGCGCTTCCTTCCAGATGACCGTCCACAACTTGTACATCTTCGACCGCAACGGAAGCTGCTTGTTCTACAACGAGTGGAACCGGAAGAAGCAGGCCGGCATCTCCAAGGAGGAGGTGAGACAGGCAGTGACGTCAACCTGTCTGTGTGCTGACCTGTCTGTGTGCTGACCTGTCTGTGTGCTGACCTGTCTGTTGACCTGTCTGTGTGTTGACCTGTCTGTGTGTTGACCTGTCTGTGTGTTAACCTGTCTGTGTGTTAACCTGTCTGTGTGTTAACCTGTCTGTGTGTTGACCTGTCTGTGTGCTGACCTGTCTGTGTGCTGACCTGTCTGTGTGTTGACCTGTCTGTGTGTTGACCTGTCTGTGTGTTAACCTGTCTGTGTGTTAACCTGTCTGTGTGTTAACCTGTCTGTGTGTTAACCTGTCTGTGTGTTAACCTGTCTGTGTGTTAACCTGTCTGTGTGTTAACCTGTCTGTGTGTTAACCTGTCTGTCTGTTAACCTGTCTGTGTGTTGACCTGTCTGTGTGTTAACCTGTCTGTGTGTTAACCTGTCTGTCTGTGACCTGTCTGTGTGTTAACCTGTCTGTGTGTTAACCTGTCTGTGTGTTGACCTGTCTGTGTGTTGACCTGTCTGTGTGTTGACCTGTCTGTGTGTTGACCTGTCTGTCTGTTGACCTGTCTGTGTGTTGACCTGTCTGTGTGTTGACCTGTCTGTGTGTTGACCTGTCTGTCTGTTGACCTGTCTGTGTGTTAACCTGTCTGTGTGCTGACCTGTCTGTCTGTTAACCTGTCTGTGTGTTAACCTGTCTGTCTGTTAACCTGTCTGTGTGTTAACCTGTCTGTGTGCTGACCTGTCTGTCTGTTAACCTGTCTGTCTGTTGACCTGTCTGTGTGCTGACCTGTCTGTGTGTTAACCTGTCTGTGTGTTGACCTGTCTGTGTGTTGACCTGTCTGTGTGTTAACCTGTCTGTGTGTTAACCTGTCTGTGTGCTGACCTGTCTGTGTGTTGACCTGTCTGTGTGTTAACCTGTCTGTCTGTTGACCTGTCTGTGTGCTGACCTGTCTGTGTGTTAACCTGTCTGTGTGTTGACCTGTCTGTGTGTTGACCTGTCTGTGTGTTGACCTGTCTGTCTGTTAACCTGTCTGTCTGTTGACCTGTCTGTGTGCTGACCTGTCTGTGTGTTAACCTGTCTGTGTGTTGACCTGTCTGTGTGTTGACCTGTCTGTGTGTTGACCTGTCTGTGTGCTGACCTGTCTGTGTGTTAACCTGTCTGTGTGCTGACCTGTCTGTGTGTTGACCTGTCTGTGTGTTAACCTGTCTGTGTGTTAACCTGTCTGTGTGTTGACCTGTCTGTGTGTTGACCTGTCTGTGTGTTAACCTGTCTGTGTGCTGACCTGTCTGTGTGTTAACCTGTCTGTGTGCTGACCTGTCTGTGTGTTAACCTGTCTGTGTGCTGACCTGTCTGTGTGTTAACCTGTCTGTGTGTTAACCTGTCTGTGTGTTAACCTGTCTGTGTGTTAACCTGTCTGTGTGTTAACCTGTCTGTGTGTTAACCTGTCTGTCTGTGACCTGTCTGTCTGCAGGAGTTCAAGCTGATGTATGGGATGCTCTTCTCCATCCGCTCCTTCGTCAGTAAGATGTCTCCTCTGGACCTGTATCCTTACAGCAGCTGTCTGTCTGCAGCCTGTCTGTCTGCAGCCTGTCTGTCTCCCTACCTGTCTCCTCACTACCTGTCTGTCTCCCTACCTGTCTGTCTCCCTACCTGTCTCCTCCCTACCTGTCTGTGCTCCTTACCTGTCTGTCCTCAGGAAGGAAGGCTTCCTGTCCTTCCAGACCAGTAAGTACCGGCTGCACTACTACGAGACGCCCAGCGGCCTTCGCTTTGTGATGAACACGGACCTGTCTGTCCCTCCAGCCAGAGACACGCTGCAGAGCGTGTACTGCAACGTGAGTACTAGTACACACTATATATATATATATATATAACACGGACCTGTCTGTCCCTCCAGCCAGAGACACGCTGCAGAGCGTGTACTGCAACGTGAGTACTAGTACACACTATATATATATATATATATATAACACGGACCTGTCTGTCCCTCCAGCCAGAGACACGCTGCAGAGCGTGTACTGCAACGTGAGTACTAGTACACACTATATATATATATATATATATATATATATATAACACGGACCTGTCTGTCCCTCCAGCCAGAGACACGCTGCAGAGCGTGTACTGCAACGTGAGTACTAGTACACACTATATATATATATATATATAACACGGACCTGTCTGTCCCTCCAGCCAGAGACGCGCTGCAGAGCGTGTACTGCAACGTGAGTACTAGTACACACTATATATATATATATATATATATATAACACGGACCTGTCTGTCCCTCCAGCCAGAGACACGCTGCAGAGCGTGTACTGCAACGTGAGTACTAGTACACACTATATATATATATATATATATATAACACGGACCTGTCTGTCCCTCCAGCCAGAGACACGCTGCAGAGCGTGTACTGCAACGTGAGTACTAGTACACACTATATATATATATATATATATATAGCTGAGTCATGCTAGCAGCTAGCCAGCTTTCTGTTGACTAAAGTCACGCTGGCCCTCTGACCAATCACACGTCCAGAGCCAGCATGAAGGCTCTTTGACGCCAAAGAACACGGCCAGCATGTCGGGGGAGCAGCAACTTACAACAAAATAAACAAAAACAAAAACAGCAGGACGGAAGATAAAAGATATATACAATAATAATAATAATAATAAAATAGAAATAGCTGGGATTGTGCAAAAATATATATATACATATGATTAATCAGAGGATCTGGCAAGCGGTGATTTATTATAAAGCCGTAATGCCGTAGGCAGGAATGTTCTCCTGTATCTGTCCTTCTCTCCTGGAGAAAGAGCTGCTGACCCTGCAGTAGTGGTGGAGAGGGTGGTCATATATATATATATATATGTATGTATGTATGTATGTATGTATGTATATATATATATATATATATATATATATATATATATATATATATATATATATATATATATATATATATATATATATATATAAGCTCTGCTTCCAGAGACACAGAGGTGACGTCTGATTGGATGAGAGCTCTCCTTAAACCAGCTGCACTAGAAGCAGAGCAACAGAGGAAGACAGGAGCTTCATTATAATACTGTTGTGTATTTGTGAATACAATATGAAATGATGAAATATCTATAACTTTGTGTTGTTAAGCCAGCAGAGACTTACAGCCCTGAGGCCACCACTGATAACACACGTGTATATTAATGTGTTTATTAATCTCTCTCTCTCTCCTGTCTGTCTGTCTGTCTCCTGTCTCTCTCTCTCCTGTCTGTCTCTCTCCTCTCTCTCTCTCTCCTGTCTGTCTCTCTCTCTCTCTCCTGTCTCTCTCTCTCTCTCCTGTCTGTCTCTCTCTCTCTCTCCTGTCTGTCTCTCTCTCTCTCTCCTGTCTGTCTCTCTCCTGTCTGTCTCTCTCCTGTCTGTCTGTCTCTCCTGTCTGTCTCTCTCCTGTCTGTCTCTCTCCTGTCTGTCTGTCTCTCCTGTCTGTCTCTCTCCTGTCTGTCTGTCTCTCTCCTGTCTGTCTCTCTCCTGTCTGTCTCTCTCCTGTCTGTCTGTCTCTCTCCTGTCTGTCTCTCTCCTGTCTGTCTGTCTCTCCTGTCTGTCTCTCTCCTGTCTGTCTCTCTCCTGTCTGTCTGTCTCTCTCCTGTCTGTCTCTCTCTCTCCTGTCTGTCTCTCTCCTGTCTGTCTCTCTCTCTCCTGTCTGTCTCTCTCCTGTCTGTCTCTCAGCTGTATGTGGAGTACATCGTGAAGAACCCCGTCTGTGTGTTGGGACACAGTCTGGACAGCGAGTTGTTCAGCAGCCGCCTGGACGCCTTCATCAGAGGACTGCCGTTCTACAGTCCCCGCGCCGCCTGATAGACACACACACACACACACACACACACGCACACACACACACACACACACACACACACACACACACACACACACACACGCACACACGCACGCACGCACGCACGCACACTCTCACACACACGCACGCACGCACACTCTCACACACACGCGCACACACACACACACACACACACACACGCACGCACACTCTCTCACACACACACACACACACACACACACACACACACACACACACACACACACACACACACACACGCACACACACGTAATATTTATTGTGCTCGTTGATTAAACGTGTGAACACGACGCTGCTGTCTTCTGTCTTTATTCCTGAAACACGTCGCCTCCTGCTGGCCGTCTGCTGTATTACTCATGATCCTACAGACAGGAGGTCTCACTCTCCTTTATTCCTGAGAACACATCTGTTGTACACTCATGATCCTACAGACAGGAGGTCTCACTCTCCTTTATTCCTGAGAACACATCTGCTGTACACTCATGATCCTATAGACAGGAGGTCTCACTCTCCTTTATTCCTGAGAACACATCTGCTGTACACTCATGATCCTACAGACAGGAGGTCTCACTCTCCTTTATTCCTGAGAACACGTCTGTTGTACACTCATGATCCTACAGACAGGAGGTCTCACTCTCCTTTATTCCTGAAACACGTCGCCTCCTGCTGGCCGTCTGTTGTATTACACTCATGATCCTACAGACAGGAGGTCTCACTCTCTCCTTTATTCGAAGCACTTTGTTCTCTACATTTTCTCTACATGTCTTGTCCTCAACCGTCTCTGTCCAATAGTCCCAAAACAAACCTCCTAACCTCCTTTCCTAACCACTTGTCCTCGACCTCAGTGGACAGATGGGAAGCGGGTCACGTGATGCAGCTCGGTAGACGCAGACCCACAGGCCATTTAAATGATCTTTAAACACCCAAACTCAGTCCCAACCTGGTCGGACATCTTTATTATGGTCTGAAGAACCAGAAGCCAGCAACTGAACTCAGCTGGTGAGCAAAACTCAACATCTATTGATAAAACCACTCCTGAGAGCAGAAGAAGTTCATGTCATGGAGTGAAAGACTTCCAGAGAAACCAAACGGTGATCAGCTCTCCAGTGACCTCAACGCAGAAATGAACCAATCTGTCTCTGGACTGAAGGCAATGCTGGATACATTGAGCACCCGCACTACTGAGGCTGAAGGCCGCATTAGCATTAGCATAGCATTAGCATAGCAGAGGAAAACTACAGCCGACCAACAATTTAATCAGGGTTCTTACGTCATGGAGAACCTGGAAACGTCATGGAGTTTAAAATGGTTATTTCCAGGCCTGGAAAAGTCCTTGAACAAAATAAAATCCCCAAAGTTTAGTAAAAGTCATGTAAATGTGTTATATTCATGTGTTCATGACGTTCATTTACGCTGAGTTTGAAATAATGAATATGCTTTTAAAAGAAAGACTCAGAATATAAGCAGGCATACATACAGGCATCTATATAAATGTTTATTCTTTTAATCAAACTATTGTCTCATTCATTTGAGTCATTTAAGGTTTACTGTATGCTTTGTATTCTCATTGTTAGTTTAAATACTACATTTACTCACTTTTCCCTCCCGGTGTATTTAAACCCTGTTTGCCCCAGTGTGGGATCGTACTGAGTGTTTCCTCCGTGTAACATTGTCCACCTTTTATGTTTGTACATAGTATTTTTTGAAGCCTTTCCTTATTTTTCGTTAAAATAAATAACTTTCTGTGAATCGTTGCCTCTGCGTTTGGGTCCTCCTTCACACATCGCACCAAGCTGTCTCGTCATCATATGTTCATCGTGTTGCTGGTTCAGCAGAGCAGGGCTCACCCTGCCGTCTCACGAGGAAGTGGGCTGCAGGGCAGAATGTGAGCATAGCAAACTGTGAAGGAGGAAGCAAGCGGGAATGTTCTTTTAGTCTAATGACAATGCTGAAAAAGGAGAGTATCACTCTGCCGGAGGTGAAACCGCAGACACACCAGTTAGAGAAGAGGAGGGGGAAAGAGTTGAGACACGAACACAGCAGAGAAGACAGCATGGCCATGGTCACTGCTTCTATTTATGTGCACATCTCACTTAACCTCATCATTCTGGAAACAGGACATGGATACCAGACGGATACCAGCGTTCTGGGAGCTACAGCTCCTGGAGAAATCATCATCGGAGGAATCTTTCCCATTCATGAAGACGTAGTCAAAGGGAACAAGTCCTTTGCACCGCAGATACAGCCGTGCATCAGGTGAGCTCAGTCAACCCAAAGCAATACATGAAGTCTCCATCTTCCTCCACCAACTAAAAACACTTCTCTTCAGACTCCACCTTGAATAAGGAAGGTAGCAGCTAGCAGCACGTTAGCAGCTCTTAAATGTCTCTTACTGATAGCACTTTGTACTTTAACTTTATTGAAATTGTAGTTTCTTGATTCTTGTTGTTCTGAGTTCGTCCTCATGGTGGAATCACTTATTGTAAGTCTCTTTGGATAAAAGCGTCAGCTAAATGAAATGTAATGTAATGAACAGACCATCTGTTGACCTGTCACCTCATCTTCAGAAGAGAGTTTAGTCCTGTCAGTAACCAGGAGATACAATCACAAGATATCCAATGTTCTGCAATGGTGAACGATGTTATCAAAGCCTTCACTTTGTTAAAGGAATAGCACAAAACAAAATAAACACTCCATGAAAGTAGAATCCTGCACTAAAATGTAATTAAACTGGTGATATGTTTGTTTGTAAAATCATAATCTGCATATGACTATTACAAACAGATACAAATGTAGTGCAGTAAAATTACAATATTTACCTAAAAATGAAAAGGTTAAAGATCTGACAGGATTTAGCAGTCTAAAATGGGAATACTCGCTAAATTCCAACATCATTCTTATGTACAATACTTAACAAAAGGAAACTAGTGGTAATATTTCTACACAGAACAGAAAATGTCACCTACAGTATAGACTCATTATGATGAGAACACACTGCTTTTAGTAACTTGATACAGAAAGACTTGAAATGCAAATAGTACTTCACTCTCTTCCACAATGTCTCGTATCAGTTCTCCAGGGTGTCACATCTGTAATGTACGGGGAATGTGGGTTATAAGCCGCTACTTTTTTCCTCAACTTTGACCCTTAAATAACGGTGCGGCTAGTTTGTGGATTTTTCCGATTCTAAATTTAGCAGCAGTTGCAGAGACATCGCGAGGAGACGCGATGGAAAACAGGTCTGAAGCCGGGGTCCTAGAGGCAGGGTCCTAACCCGGCGAGCCAGCTAGCGCTAGTTGGCGAGTAGCCGGTGAGCGCTAGCCGGCGAGCGCTAGCTGGCGAGCGTAAGCTGGCGAGTGCTAGCTAGCAAGCGGGGAGCTAGCGCTGACAACACTGTTGTTTACTTGTTCTCAAACAGTGCAGCCACAAATTCTTGTGGCAGCTGCTGCTGCAGCTAGCGCTCGCGGAGCTGCAGCTAGTGCTAGTTGCAGTTAGCTCCCCGACAACCACCAAAGGTAGCGGGACCGGCCCCGACTCGAAGCCCGACTCGGGCAGCGGGGACGCGGGCAGCAGCAGTAGCAGCAGCAGCAGCGGCTTATAAATCGCAGCGGCTTGTTTATGATTAAATGCGACTTTTTATTTATTTAGTAGATGCGGCTTATAATCCGCATTTTACGGTTTTCATTATTTGATGATGACACTTCACTGTTTGCGCAGGTTAGACGAAAGAAGCCTGGTGAGGGCGCTGGCTATGATCAACGCGATAGAGGTCATGAATAAATCCCCTCTGCTGGCGGACGTTAACATCACTCTGGGTTACCGCATCATGGACTCCTGCTCTGACGTCAGCACGGCTCTGAGAGCCACAGCAGACTTCACCCGCTGGACCGACTGCTACACGCCAAGCAACACGTGTGGGCAGCCGGTCATGGCTGTCGTAGGGGCCGCGTCCTCTGACACGTCCATCGCCATCGCCAGGCAACTGACTCTCAAGATGATTCCTCAAGTGAGTAGCCGGTAAGGTGGAGAGGCGGTGGGGAGGAGAGGTCAGTCAACCAACGCATTCTCTCCTAGTGTCACCTCAATACTTCCTGTTATTGCATAACAGCAACAGAAAAATAAATGAAACTCAAGTTAAACAGAAAACTCACTTTGTCTCGAAATGCAGTTGAAAATAGTTTGACCTTCCATCTCGAGCCAAACACACCTGCTGTACTCTGTGACGTCTACAAACACACCTGCTGTACTCTGTGACGTCTACAAACACACCTGCTGTACTCTGTGACGTCTATAAACACACCTGCTGTACTCTGTGACGTCTACAAACACACCTGCTGTACTCTGTGACGTCTACAAACACACCTGCTGTACTCTGTGACGTCTACAAACACACCTGCTGTACTCTGTGACGTCTACAAACACACCTGCTGTAGTCTGTGACGTCTACAAACACACCTGCTGTACTCTGTGACGTCTATAAACACACCTGCTGTAGTCTGTGACGTCTACAAACACACCTGCTGTACTCTGTGACGTCTATAAACACACCTGCTGTACTCTGTGACGTCTACAAACACACCTGCTGTACTCTGTGACGTCTACAAACACACCTGCTGTAGTCTGTGACGTCTACAAACACACCTGCTGTACTCTGTGACGTCTACAAACACACCTGCTGTACTCTGTGACGTCTACAAACACACCTGCTGTACTCTGTGACGTCTACAAACACACCTGCTGTACTCTGTGACGTCTACAAACACACCTGCTGTAGTCTGTGACGTCTACATATACACACAGTGTGGGTAGGAGTCCAGTGTGTGAACGCCACAGTGTTGGCTGAACAGGAACATAACCAGTTGGCTGAACAGGAACATAACCAGTTGGCTGATGAACAGGAACATAACCAGTTGGCTGAACAGGAACATAACCAGTTGGCTGATGAACAGGAACATAACCAGTTGGCTGAACAGGAACATAACCAGTTAGCTGGTGAACAGGAACATAACCAGTTAACTGAACAGGAACATGACCAGTTAACTGAACAGGAACATAACCAGTTGGATGAACAGGAACATAACCAGTTAACTGAACAGGAACATAACCAGTTAACTGAACAGGAACATAACCAGTTGGCTGAACAGGAACATAACCAGTTAACTGGTGAACAGGAACATAACCAGTTGGCTGAACAGGAACATAACCAGTTAACTGAACAGGAACATAACCAGTTAACTGAACAGGAACATAACCAGTTGGCTGAACAGGAACATAACCAGTTGGCTGAACAGGAACATAACCAGTTAACTGAACAGGAACATAACCAGTTGGCTGAACAGGAACATAACCAGTTAACTGAACAGGAACATAACCAGTTGGCTGAACAGGAACATAACCAGTTAACTGAACAGGAACATAACCAGTTAACTGAACAGGAACATAACCAGTTGGCTGAACAGGAACCAGTTGCCTCCTCAGAGTGGAAGTTCATCTGGACAGCGATCACAGAAAGATCAGTTATTGTCTTATTGGACATGACCTGCACGTTAACATCATTGTGCTGTTTTCTGCTTAACTTTCTGTAAAGCACAATGTTTTTCAGTATTTACTGATGAGGTCATCAGAAGAAAAGTTCATTTTGTATGAATCCTTTTGAATTGCACTTTTTGTTTAATTTATTTTGAATGTGTGGAAAAGCTGCTCCTCCAGACAGTGACTTGTTACACAGTAAAGTGTTGGTCATAGATTCAGTGAGTGAGTATTCTCAGTTAAAGTTTGGTCATTTCAGTCTTTTTAAACTACTTCTTAGTGTTGACTTTTTAGTTTGTGCATGAAAGCTGTTGAGTCTGTTTAAAAAAGGCTGAAGATTCTGAATGGTTATGTATGTTGTAATACCTCGTGTCCTGAAGATGCACTTTGGGTTTTTAATTCAAATGCAGCTCATTGAGTGTAAAAGGGAATAGTTCCCTCTCTAGCATCAACACCAGCTGCTCCTTTTGGTTCATCTTTAAACTGGTTGTTGTGTTAGCATACATATCCTACTATCTCAGGTTCAAACTGCACCATCTGTTCATTACATACATCTGAGAAGTTGAGAATGTTCCTGGATTTGGGTCACGGCTTGTCATTCAGGGGGGATGGTGTGTCAGAGCCAGACCAGTAGAGAACCACTGGAGCCAGACCAGTAGAGAACCACTGGAGCCAGACCAGTAGAACCACTGGAGCCAGACCAGTAGAACCACTGGAGCCAGACCAGTAGAACCACTGGAGCCAGACCAGTAGAGAACCACTGGAGCCAGACCAGTAGAGAACCACTGGAGCCAGACCAGTAGAGAACCACTGGAGCCAGACCAGTAGAGAACCACTGGAGCCAGACCAGTAGAGAACCACTGGAGCCAGACCAGGAGAACCACTGGAGCCAGACCAGTAGAGAACCACTGGAGCCAGACCAGTAGAGAACCACTGGAGCCAGACCAGTAGAGAACCACTGGAGCCAGACCAGTAGAGAACCACTGGAGCCAGACCAGTAGAGAACCACTGGAGCCAGACCAGGAGAACCACTGGAGCCAGACCAGTAGAGAACCACTGGAGCCAGACCAGTAGAGAACCACTGGAGCCAGACCAGCTTATAAATGATAATAATCAATAATAAAGAACACAGACCTCAGATAGTATCAGTCAGTATCCATGTCAGAAGTTTACAAGAATAAAGTAAGATCTATAGTGTACATAGTATAGAGTATGTATATATATATATATATATATATATAGAGTATGTATATATATATATATATATATATATACGTGTGTTCTTGTTGAGGAAAATGAAGTGACAGTCAGTTCAGAGGCTGAAACCACTCAGGCTGTATCCAATGTCATTTTAATGTCACATGTTATGTTATCATCCTAAAAAGAAGGGAAACATTTTGTGTATAGATGTAATTCATGGGGCTGGTACATACTGCCGTTAATGTTTCTGTAAGCTATTAACAATGATAATTTAAATATCACAATTACCAAATCTTTCTTTACATCCCTGGAAAACACCCTCAGATGGTAGGTTATGGCTATGAGGCCGACCGGCATGGACTCAACCAGTCTGTGGGCAGAATGTCTCTATCTGTCTTTAAGATAAAATAAGATAACCCTTTATTAGTCCGCAGTGGGGAAATTGCAGGATTACAGCAGCCTTGCACACAATAGAGACACATAGTAAAACAATCAAGTAATATAAATAATAACAATAAACAGTAGTAAAAACAGTAAGAGTACACTATCTATTTTAAATTAAATATACAAACGGAATAAGAGTATATAAAAGTACTTCAATGTATTTATATTGCACCAGGTGAGTGCAGTTAAAGTGTCCACAGTGAATAAAGTGTCCAAGTGTCCAAAAGTGTCAAAGTGTTGGTGGTTTACTGGGAGCTCAGCTTGTTGTGCAGCCTGACAGCAGCGGGAAGGAAGGACTGGCGGTTCCTCTCCCTCAGACACCGGGGGGAATCAGCCGGTGACTGAAGGAGCTGTGCAGCGCTGCAGAGTCCTGCATGGGGTGGGAGGCGTGGCTCATCATGGATGATAGCTTAGCATCATCCTCCTGTCTCCCACCACCTCCACCAGGTGATAGCTTAGCATCATCCTCCTGTCTCCCACCACCTCCACCAGGTGATAGCTTAGCATCCTCCTCCTGTCTCCCACCACCTCCACCAGGTGATAGCTTAGCATCCTCCTCCTGTCTCCCACCACCTCCACCAAGTGATAGCTTAGCATCATCCTCCTGTCTCCCACCACCTCCACCAGGTGATAGCTTAGCATCCTCCTCCTGTCCCCCACCACCTCCACGGTATCCAGAGGACGCCCCAGCACGCTGCTGGCCTTCTTTACCAGCTTGTTCAGTCTCCTCCTGTCAGCTGCCGTGATGCTGCTGCTCCAGAAGACCACTCCATAAAAGATGGCTGATGCCACCACAGAGTCAAAGAAGGTCTTCAGGAGTGCTCCCTGCACCCCAAAAGACCTCAGTCTCCTCAGCAGAAAGAGTCTGCTCTGTCCCTTTTTATAAAGAGCGTGTACGTGGTCGGACCAGTCCAGTTTGTTGTTCAAGTGGACACCCAGGTACTTATAAGATTTAACGATCTCAATGTCCAGTCCCTGGATGCTCACCGGTACCGGAGGAGAGCGTTTACCCCGGTGGAAGTCCACCAGCTCCTTGGTCTTGCTTGGTCTAGAGTTGATGTGGAGGCGGTTCCACTGGCACCTAAAAATGGCATGCTAAAAATGGCATGCTAAAAAGTCCTGGTTCAGTTCTCTGTATTCCCTGTCATCATCGGCGGAGATGAGGCAGACGATTGCAGAGTCGTCAGAGAACTTTTGCAGGTGGCAGTTGGCAGAGTTATGTTTGAAGTCTGAGGTGTAAATGGAGAAGAGGAATGGAGCCAGAACGGTTCCTTGTGGGGCCCTCGTGCTGCAGGACACCCGGTCTGACTCACACTCCCGTATCCGCACATACTGTGGACGGTTGGTGAGGTAGTCCAGGATCCATGCAGTCAGGTGGTCCAGGATCCATGCAGTGAGGTGGTCCAGGATCCATGCAGTGAGGTGGTCCAGGATCCATGCAGTGAGGTGGTCCAGGATCCATGCAGTGAGGTGGTCCAGGATCCATGCAGTGAGGTGGTCCAGGATCCATGCAGTGAGGTAGTCCATGATCCATGTAGTCAGGTGGTGGTCCACCCCGGTCTGCTCCAGCTGGTCCCTCAGACGTAAAGGCTGGATGGTGTTGAAGGCACTGGAGAAGTCGTAGAACATGACTCTCAGTGCTTCCAGCCTTTTCCAGGTGAGAGAGGATCTCTGCAGCAGGAAGATGACGGCGTCATCCACCCCGATGCCAGACTGTTAGGCAAACTTAAAGGTCCAGGGATGAGCTCACCAGAGGGCGGAGATGGGCATGGACCAGCCTCTCCAGGGTCTTCATCAGCTGGGATGTCAACGCCACCGGCCGGTAGCTGTTGAGGTCCTTGGGGCGCGGGGTCTTTGGTACTGGTACCATGCAGGACGTCTTTTACAGCTCTGGTACTTTCCCAGCCTCAAGCTCAAGTTGAAGATGTGCTCCGCTATCCCGCACAGCTGGTCAGCGCAGGATTTGAGGAGCCTTGAGCTGATGCCGTCTGGACCCGTGGCCTTCCTCACCTTGATCCTCCTCAGTTCCTTCCTCACCTGGTTAAGTGACAAATAAAGTTTTATTTATCTTTATAAAGTCTTTATTTATCTATTTTGAGTTGTGAGTCCCAAGGTGTCCCAATATTAAATGTGAGAGAAATATCAACCAAACCAGAGTATACATTCACAGATCTATATACAGATTACGCAAGAAGAAATGTTTACAGATATGGTGAAGATAATCAGGCAAAAGGTTCACTATGCATCCTCACGTCTAAACCACAGACAGGTTCACTATGCATCCTCACGTCTAAACCACAGACAGGTTCACTATGCATCCTCACGTCTAAACCACAGACAGGTTCACTATGCATCCTCAGGTCTAAACCACAGACAGGTTCACTATGCATCCTCAGGTCTAAACCACAGACAGGTTCACTATGCATCCTCAGGTCTAAACCACAGACAGGTTCACAATAAACAACAGACAGGTTCACTATAAACCACAGACAGGTTCACTATGCATCCTCAGGTCTAAACCACAGACAGGTTCACTATAAACAACAGACAGGTTCACTATAAACAACAGACAGGTTCACTATGCATCCTCAGGTCTAAACCACAGACAGGTTCACTATAAACAACAGACAGGTTCACTATAAACCACAGACAGGTTCACTATGCATCCTCAGGTCTAAACCACAGACAGGTTCATTATAAACCACAGACAGGTTCACTATGCATCCTCAGGTCTAAACCACAGACAGGTTCACTATGCATCCTCAGGTCTAAACCACAGACAGGTTCACTATGCATCCTCAGGTCTAAACCACAGACAGGTTCACTATGCATCCTCAGGTCTAAACCACAGACAGGTTCACTATAAACAACAGACAGATTCACTATAAACCACAGACAGGTTCACTATAAACAACAGACAGGTTCACTATAAACCACAGACAGGTTCACTATAAACAACAGACAGATTCACTATAAACCACAGACAGGTTCACTATAAACAACAGACAGGTTCACTATAAACCACAGACAGGTTCACTATGCATCCTCACGTCTAAACCACAGACAGGTTCACTATAAACAACAGACAGGTTCACTATAAACCACAGACAGGTTCACTATGCATCCTCAGGTCTAAACCACAGACAGGTTCATTATAAACCACAGACAGGTTCACTATACATCCTCAGGTCTAAACCACAGACGTACAGGTTCAAAGGAAAGCACTTAGAACACGGTCAGTCAGTTCATTAGAGGTAAGTTGCAACTCAAGACCGAAGCAAAGATGTGATCGTATAATGTATTGCAGATCTAGGATCAGTTTTCTGTAATACATTTTTGACATAATTCTACAAACATAAAATACATGAACAGCAAATAAGTGCTGTAGTGGGGCAAATACAATTATCATCACCCTAACCCCTTGGCCATAATAATGACTTCATTAGGACTGTACGACTGTTGGAGTCAGTCCGAGAGGACCCTATTAAAATTGCAAGGGGTATTATTATTTATTATTTTTCAGGATTCTTATTTTTGTACATTGGGCGCCGTTTGGGGGTATTTGCCATACTCCAAAACTCGCCAAATTTGGCACGCTTGTCAGGCCTGATGGAAATAGCCATCTGATATAGGCGTAAAAAAATGTAAAAAGAAGGCAGAGGTATCAAAATCGGCAGGCAAACTCACGAGAGAACAAAAAGGGGTCAAACGCGGGACAGGCACACGGAGACGCTTTTGTGAGCTGGTCTGCTCACAACACATTTAGAGACAAACTGGCACAGAACAAGGGCTTGACACAGACTATATGCACAGGGGAATGACGCACAGGTGGAAACAATGAGGGCGGAGTCTGAAACAGTGCAATCACACAGGAGGGAGGAGTCTGAAACGAGAGACAAGGGGACCGATACAGACAGTGAACACAGAACTACCCAGAAGGTCTGGGTGTAACAGTGTGAGAGAAAGCTGTTGTAACTCCTAGATACTAGGGGTGGGAATCACCAGAGGTCCCACGATACGACATTATCACGATACTGCGATATATCGAGAATTGTGATATATTGCGATTTATTACCTTTTTTCAATCGCAAATTGTCCCCAAAGGAAAACTGTCAACATATTTCATCTAATAAGATAAAGTTGTCAGTGTGTTCATCTCACTTCAATTATTTGTATTGCAGAAAATGGGACAAACTGCAGTCTACATAGTCACTTCATCATTACAGTCACTTCAGTCACTTCATCATTACAATCAAAACCGGTCGCTTCCAGCGCTGCTAGAGGACCAGCAGCCAGTTTCATTGATGTTTTTTTCTAACGTCTTTGACCAGCGCCGTGTCCGCATGTTGTCCTGTGCGTCGTGTAACAGCTGTGTGAGCAGCGGCGTACGAGTGACAGGAAGTCCAGACGGTTGATTTACACGCGGATGGCGCATTTCTCATTTCTTTCTCCGATGCCTCCCATAATTGATTACATAAAAGATCGATACTCGGCTTCCTTGTATCGATACAATATCGCTACACAAACTATCGCGAATTTTTGCCCACCCCTACTAGATACATGATGCAATCTGCCCAGACCTCCTCCTGCGTGATGTCGGTCCAGGCCTGAACACATGTACATGAAGAAATGTTCGGATTGTCATAGCGCCACCTACTGGCCAAATGAAATCAGCCAAACGGCATCAGATTTACATGTAATTTACATGACCTGGTCTACCCTTCACATAGAGAAACATGATGTGTATGATCACATTGTCATAGCGCCACCTACTGGCCGAAGACAATAAACAAGCTCTTGTAACTCCACTGGACTTCCTGCAATCTGCCCCAAACTTGTCGTGCTTGCTAAAAGTCACGGCCTGAGGATATCGACAATTTACATGACAATTACACGACGTGGTCTAAGCTTCACATAGAGACGCACGTATCGCCACAGGGCGGATGCAGGAACCGGTGAAGTGCTTGCAAAGCACAATGTCCCGCAACACACGTCCACCAGGGTAAAAGAACGTCAGACCGGCGGGCGAACACTCTCGGCCGGGCGAGTTGGCGACCCGCTTTGCTTCTCTACATAGAAGCAAAG
The DNA here is from genome assembly GCA_038501785.1 of Myoxocephalus aenaeus. Classification (NCBI taxonomy): domain Eukaryota; kingdom Metazoa; phylum Chordata; class Actinopteri; order Perciformes; family Cottidae; genus Myoxocephalus; species Myoxocephalus aenaeus. Next base: position 41,294 of record JBAMJR010000461.1, on the reverse strand, counting down.
CAAAGTCATACATCACTTAAATACCGGTAAACAAAAAGGACCATACCATAAAGGCAATGAATACAACAAAACCAAACAAATAACCCAAAAGAGCCAATGGAAAACAAACAAACAAATAAATAGAATATACAAAAAAAAAAAACAGGGGAACAAAAGAACTGCATAATAGATCATAACATGACATAAAAGGACGACATCACTTAAAACTTATAAAAATGGGTTTTAAGAAGTGATTTAAAAGAAGTCCATATGTTTTCATGAGTATTACTTACTAACTACTTATTTTAATTGGAAAAGACATGACTGCCTTTCTTTTCTCCAGATCAGTTACTCCTCCACTGCGGTCATCCTGAGCGATAAGAGCCGCTTCCCGGCCTTCATGAGGACCGTTCCCAACGACCGGCATCAGACGGCGGCCATGGTCAGCCTGCTCCGCGCCTACGGCTGGAACTGGGTGGGAGTCGTTACGACCGATGGAAACTACGGCCGATCGGCCCTTGAACACTTTGTGTCCCAGGCCTCTGAGAAGGGGATCTGCGTGGCCTTCAAATCAACCCTCCCTCAGTCTGTAACCAGTCAGGACGTCTGCTCTGCCATCACGCACACCGCCACCACCATCTGCAGCAACCCCAAGGTGCAGGTGATCGTGTCTTTCGCCAGGCCGACTCACATGAAGTACCTTTACCAGGAGCTGAGGAGCCAGACGCTGAGTGCAGGACAGCACATGGGGACCATGAGAAGAGTCTGGTTGGCCAGTGACAGCTGGTCCTCCTCCAGCTCCGTGAGAGGAAACATAACTCTGGAGGACATCGGACACATTATGGGCTTCACTTTCAAAAGTGGAGACCTGTCGTCGTTCAGTGAGTACCTGAGCAGACTGGAGGCAGCTGGGCCGGAATACATCAGGAATAACACCTTCCTGCAGGAGTTCTACGTGCACCTGAATGCCAGTAAAGCCTCTGGAGAGACCGAGCAAGTGTCTGAAGCTGTGGACAGACTCAGAGAACACATTCATGCCGGCACTGTCTTCAGTGTGGAGATGGCTGTGAGCGCCATCACTCAAGCTGTGGTGTCAATCTGCAGGAGCAGAGACTGCAGAGCAGCAGGCAGCGTGCAACCCTGGGAGGTATGGCATCCATGAGTGTGCGTTGTATTTCTATGGTCCACATGGATTCACTTCCACCCTACGGTCCCCTTATTAGCAATGTTGAGACACATTTACTGGTCAGAAAAGATCTAGATTGGTTTATTAGACTCCCACAGTCCCGTACGGTTACAGGGATGTGTCGTTGTAAGGGAGACCTGTGCATGTTTTAGTGAAACGTTATAATCACTTAGTCATGTTAAGGTTGAGGACCAGGTTGTGGCTGTTGACAACATGTGGTACATACATACTTCTCATCCCCACAGGGTTAGTCTCTTTCTTGGAGTATAATACAGTCTAACGATGTGTTCACACCAAACGTGGCGCAAATTATTCGCAAGAGTAGATTACATGCAAAGTCAATGCACAGACGCGACAGGTTGCGAAGACGCAAAATGTCTGCCGGGCGGCGCGACTGACGCGTCAGCCAATCAGCGTTGAGAAGCTCCGCCTCTCATCACCCGTCCTGCCGGTGCTGAATCAAACTGCTGCTGGTCCTGAAGTAGCGCCGCTAGCGGCTTCATTCAGACGCTGTTGTGGGACTACGGATAATAGTCAGCTTCACTCTGTGCGTCTCCTGCATCCTGGTCAAGACCCTGCAGATCCTGCTGGCCTTCCAGGTGGACCCGGAGCTGCAGGAGGTTCTGCGGCGGCTCTACCAGCCGTACGTCATCGTCAGCGTCTGCGTGGCCGTGCAGGCGGCCACGTGCCTCTGCTGGCTGCTGCTCAAAAGCCCATTTAATGACGTCATCAGGCAGCCGACCACGCTGCTGGAGGACTGTCACGAGGGCTCGTATTTGGCCTTTGGGGTGATGTTGGGCTACATCGCCGTCTTGGCTTTAGTGTGTTTCATCTGCGCCTTCAAAGGGCGTAAGCTGCCGCAGCAGTACAACGAGGCCAAGTTCATCACCTTCAGCATGCTGCTCTACCTCATCTCATGGCTGCTCTTTGTCCCCGTCTACGTCACCACTTCAGGAGTCTACCTGCCGGCGGTGGAGATGGTGGTCATCCTCATCTCCAACTACGGCATCCTCAGCTGTCACTTCTTCCCAAAGTGCTACATCATCCTTTTTAAGAAGGAACACAACACCAAGAGTGCTTTCAGGAAGGATCTGTACGAATACTCCAGCAGAAGCACAGACTCTGTGTCCGTGGTGACGAACCGCTCTGCAGCGAGGCTCCATCAGGCCCTGCCGGAGGAGGAGCAGCAGCATATGAACTGCCATCATCCTGAAAGGCCTTATTAGACATTAGGAATATTGAATTGTACATTTTTTATTGAAAAGATTATATATTTACAAGATCTGAGCCTCTATTTCTGTGTATTCCAAAGTATGTACGAAATATTTTCTTCTAATGTTCCGTTTGTCCAAATAAAGAAGAAAACAAGGCCAACTTTACCAGGAAGTCACGGCAATGTGTCCAGAAACCGCTGAGGAACGTTTAGTCTGGCTACTGTTGATGCACGTCACATGCACGGCACATGCACGTCACATGCACGGCACATGCACGTCACATGCACGGCACATGCACGGCACATGCACGTCACATGCACGGCACATGCACGGCACATGCACGTCACATGCACGGCACATGCACGTCACATGCACGGCACATGCACGTCACATGCACGTCACATGCACGGCACATGCACGGCACATGCACGTCACATGCACGGCACATGCACGTCACATGCACGTCACATGCACGTCACATGCACGGCACATGCACGTCACATGCACGTCACATGCACGTCACATGCATGTACGTCACACGCACGTCACATACACCATGCACATCACATGCACGTCACACGCATGTCACATACACCATGCACATACACATGTACGTCACACGCACGTCACATACACATGCACGTCACACGTGATGGAGGGGTGGAAAGGGTCCTAACCCCAAGGGGTCTATTGTGTTTTTACTTTTGGATGACAGCTTTTCTCTGCTGGTCCCTGGTGCCTGCACTATCTTTTGTCTGTATCATTATGTTATATGAATTTGCTGTAGTCATCTTTCACAATGTGTATAAAGCGTCTCCGAACTAAACAACTCATAAAACGCTGTTGTTGCTGTTTCCTTCCTGTTTGATCAAATTCTGGTTGTTTACTGTATTATTTGTTAAATTTGACCTGTTTAACATCAATACAATAGATCTCATAGATTTAAATTTATTTCATAAAAGCAATGTTATGATGAAACTAGATGAAACAGTTTTACTATTGAGGTTGCGTGAGTACAAATGTTTTTTGAAAATAAATATGGATTGAGGTGAAATATTTTGTTTGAAAAAAATATGTTGTTAGATTTGGAAATGATCTGACAGCTTCTTTCAATAAAGTTTGTACATTGCACAGAAAACTGAGCACTGCGTTTCTCGCTGTGCATGTATGTGCACAGCTATTGCTGCGCGTATTCACAGTGATCTTCAACACAAAGTCTCTCAGCTGTTGGAAAGTTCTCCACTCTTACCATCTCTCTGGACCTGTAGACGTCTCTCTGGACCTGTAGATGTCTCTCTGGACCTGTAGACGTCTCTCTGGACCTGTAGATGTCTCTCTGGACCTGTAGACCTCTCTCTGGACCTGTAGATGTGTCTCTGGACCTGTAGATGTCTCTCTGGACCTGTAGATGTCTCTCTGGACCTGTAGACCTCTCTCTGGACCTGTAGATGTCTCTCTGGACCTGTAGACGTCTCTCTGGACCTGTAGATGTCTCTCTGGACCTGTAGACGTCTCTCTGGACCTGTAGATGTCTCTCTGGACCTGTAGACCTCTCTCTGGACCTGTAGATGTGTCTCTGGACCTGTAGATGTCTCTCTGGACCTGTAGACGTCTCTCTGGACCTGTAGACTTCTCTCTGGACCTGTAGATGTCTCTCTGGACCTGTAGACCTCTCTCTGGACCTGTAGATGTCTCTCTGGACCTGTAGACGTCTCTCTGGACCTGTAGATGTCTCTCTGGACCTGTAGATGTCTCTCTGGACCTGTAGACCTCTCTCTGGACCTGTAGATGTCTCTCTGGACCTGTAGACGTCTCTCTGGACCTGTAGATGTCTCTCTGGACCTGTAGACGTCTCTCTGGACCTGTAGATGTCTCTCTGGACCTGTAGACGTCTCTCTGGACCTGTAGACCTCTCTCTGGACCTGTAGATGTCTCTCTGGACCTGTAGACGTCTCTCTGGACCTGTAGATGTCTCTCTGGACCTGTAGACTTCTCTCTGGACCTGTAGATGTCTCTCTGGACCTGTAGACGTCTCTCTGGACCTGTAGACGTCTCTCTGGACCTGTAGACCTCTCTCTGGACCTGTAGATGTCTCTCTGGACCTGTAGACGTCTCTCTGGACCTGTAGATGTCTCTCTGGACCTGTAGACTTCTCTCTGGACCTGTAGATGTCTCTCTGGACCTGTAGACGTCTCTCTGGACCTGTAGACGTCTCTCTGGACCTGTAGACCTCTCTCTGGACCTGTAGATGTCTCTCTGGACCTGTAGACGTCTCTCTGGACCTGTAGATGTCTCTCTGGACCTGTAGATGTCTCTCTGGACCTGTAGATGTCTCTCTGGACCTGTAGACTTCTCTCTGGACCTGTAGATGTCTCTCTGGACCTGTAGACCTCTCTCTGGACCTGTAGATGTCTCTCTGGACCTGTAGACGTCTCTCTGGACCTGTAGACGTCTCTCTGGACCTGTAGACCTCTCTCTGGACCTGTAGATGTCTCTCTGGACCTGTAGACATCTCTCTGGACCTGTAGACGTCTCTCTGGACCTGTAGATGTCTCTCTGGACCTGTAGATGTCTCTCTGGACCTGTAGACCTCTCTCTGGACCTGTAGATGTCTCTCTGGACCTGTAGACTTCTCTCTGGACCTGTAGATGTCTCTCTGGACCTGTAGACTTCTCTCTGGACCTGTAGATGTCTCTCTGGACCTGTAGATGTCTCTCTGGACCTGTAGACCTCTCTCTGGACCTGTAGATGTCTCTCTGGACCTGTAGACGTCTCTCTGGACCTGTAGACCTCTCTCTGGACCTGTAGATGTCTCTCTGGACCTGTAGACATCTCTCTGGACCTGTAGATGTCTCTCTGGACCTGTAGACGTCTCTCTGGACCTGTAGATGTCTCTCTGGACCTGTAGACGTCTCTCTTGACCTGTAGATGTCTCTCTGGACCTGTAGATGTCTCTCTGGACCTGTAGACGTCTCTCTGGACCTGTAGATGTCTCTCTAGACCTGTAGACATCTCTCTGGACCTGTAGATGTCTCTCTGGACCTGTAAACGTCTCTCTGGACCTGTAGATGTGTCTCTGGACCCGTAGATGTCTCTCTGGACCTGTAAACGTCTCTCTGGACCTGTAGACGTCTCTCTGGACCTGTAGATGTGTCTCTGGACCTGTAGACGTCTCTCTGGACTTGTAGACGTCCTTCCCATCTTTCCTTGACCCCGTGATGTTTTCCACAGAGGTTAAGGAAAAGTGGTTGGGGTTAGACGTTAGGAGGTCATTATTTGACTATTCGACCGCAGCCTATGTCTCATGGTGAATGAATGTCATCATTACGTCATCACCAGAGCTCCATATTCATGATAATCGTGGAATGTCAGTGTGAATGTAAACAAAGTCAGAGATAATGAAGTCAGTGAGACAAGCAGATTAACACACACACACACACACACACACACACACACACACACACACACACACACACACACACACACACACACACACACACACACACACACACACACACACACTCTAACCCATCTGGCCAGTACAGATGTGTGTGTAATCCCCATGGTGAAATAATCTGTAATCCCACTGAAAAACATACTGCCACCCAGCAGCCACACACAGTCCGTCTCTGAGGACAAAGTGGTCCCAAGACCTGAACCGGGTCCCAAGACCTGAACCTGCACATATTACTAACTCTACTTCTTCCCAGGAGCCTCTGTGCTTCCACTGTGGGGATACTCATGAGTCCCCGGCTGAGCGCCGCTGTGTTGGAGTTTTCCCCGGAGAACGAGAGGGTCGCCTCCCTGCGCCTACAGGTTGCGGGGAGTAAGGCTCTGACGGTTGTTTGTGCTCCTGTCAAGGAGGTCTTCAACTCCCACCTCCGGAAGAACTTCTCACACATCCTGAGGGAGGCTGTGGACATGGAATCCAAGTGGACCATGTTCAAAGCCTCTATTGTGGACGCTAGGAGCTGTGGCTGGTGGCTGTCGAGGCGGCAACCCGAGAACCCGGTGGTGGACACCGGGGGTGAGGGAAGCCGTCAAACTCAAGAAGGAGGCCTTTCGGGCCTGGCTGGCCCAGGGGTCTCCTGAAGCAGCTGAGAGGTACCGGCAGGCCAGAAGGGCTGCAGCTGCGGTGGTCGCGGATGCTAAAACTCGGAACTGCTGACCCGGACTGGGGACATCATCGGGTGGTGGAAAAAGCACTTTGAGGAACTCCTAAACCCGGTCAACATGTTCCCTGGAGAGGGGACAGCGCCTGAAGACTTGGGGGGGTCACACCCATATCCCTGCTGGAGGCCACTAAGGTAGTCAAAAAGCTCCTTGGTGGCGCCGGGGGGATGAGATCCGGCCTGAGATGCTGAAGGCGCTGGACGTTGTTGGGCTGTCTTGGTTGACACACCTCTTCAATGTCGCATGGGGGTCTGGAACAGTGCCCATGGACTGGCAGACCGCGGTGGTGATTCCCATCTTTAAGAAGGGGGACCGGAGAGTGTGCTCGAACTATCAGGGTATCACACTGCTCAGCCTCCCGGGGAAAGCTTATGCCAGGGTGCTGGAAATGAGGCTCCAGGGTGCTGAAAGGAGGCTACGACCGCTTGTCGAACCTCAGATTCAAGACGAACAGTGTGGATTTCGTCCCAGTCGTGGAACAGTGGACCAGCTCTTTACCCTCAAAGACTACAGGAGGGGTCCTGGGAGTTTGCCTAACCAGTCTACAAGTACTTTGTAGACTTGGAGAAGGCTTTCGACCGGGTCCCTCTGGGGTTTTTGTGGGGGGTGCTGCGGGAGTATGGGGTGCCGGACGCGTTGGAACAGGCCATTCGGTCTCTGTAGGCCTGCAGTAGGAGCTGTGTTCGTATCCTCGGTAATAAGTCAGACATGTTCCTGGTGAGTGTTGGCCTCCGCCAGGGCTGCCCTTTATCACCGGTCCTGTTTGTGACTGTTCGGGGCGTAGAACGTCAGGTTCTTGGGTCTCGGGATCTCCTCTCTGCAGATGATGTGGTCCTGTTGCCTCCTCGGACCGTGACCTCCAGCATTCACTGGGGCGTTTTGCAGCCGAGTGTGAAGCGACGGGGATGAGAGTTAGCACCTCCACATCTGAGGCCATGGTGCTTGGTGCTCCCCTTGGTGCTCCCCAAGCGAAGGAGTTCAAGTATCTCGGGGTCTTGTTCACCAGTGAGGGTAAGGTGGAGCGGGAGATGGACAGGCGGATCGGTGCGGCTGCAGCAGTAAAACAGGAGCTGTACCGGAGCTCTTGGTGAAGAGGAGCTGAGCCGGAAGGAGAAGCTCTCAGTTTACTGGTCCGTCTACGTTCCAACCCTCATCTATGGTCACGAACTCTGGGTCAAGACCCAAAGAACGAGGTCTCGGATACAAGCGGCCGAAATGAGCCTTAGAGATAGAGTAAGGAGATGAGTTTCCTCTGTAGGACTCTTAGAGATAGAGATAGAGTAAGATGAGATGAGTGTGTGTGTGTGTGTGTGTGTGTGTGTGTGTGTGTGTGTGTGTGTGTGTGTGTGTGTGTGTGTGTGTGTGTGTGTGTGTGTGTGTGTGTGTGTGAGTGAGAGAGATTAGGGTCAGATTCATTTTAGACCTGGGCAAGAGGCCATATTTAACATCTGTACACAGAGCTTGATATTTTGGAGCAACCCGTTTTAATCCAGACAGACAGACAGGCAGACAGACAGAAGTTATATCTGAGCTCTGATTGGTGGGATTAAACCAACAGGATATATATCAGATCCCCAGCAGACAGACAAAGGTGGACAGTGAGCTGAAAACAAACAGACAGACAGACAGACAGACAGACAGGTGGAGTGTGGACGAAAGACAGACAGACATACAGACAGACAGACAGACAGACAGGTGGAGTGTGGACGAAAGACAGACAGACAGACAGACAGACAGACAGACAGACAGACAGACAGGTGGAGTGTGGACGACAGACAGACAGACAGACAGACAGACGGAGTGTGGACGACAGACAGACAGACAGACAGACAGACAGACAGACAGGTGGAGTGTACACGACAGACACACGAGTAGGTGGAGTGTGGAGCGACAGGAATCAGACACCTTTAAGCAGGTAAAGTGTTTGGTTTGTGTGGGAGCTCCTGCAGGGGCTGATGGGATATGTTGTAGTTCAAAGGAACTTTAAAACAACCTCATAAATACAATTCAATGACAGTTGTTTTGTGGCTGTAGTTTGGTTGTTTTGTGGCTGTAGTTTAGTTGTTTTGTGGCTGTAGTTTGGTTGTTTTGTGACTGTAGTTTAGTTGTTTTGTGGCTGTAGTTTGGTTGTTTTGTGGCTGTAGTTTGGTTGTTTTGTGACTGTAGTTTAGTTGTTTTGTGACTGTAGTTTAGTTGTTTTGTGGCTGTAGTTTAGTTGTTTTGTGAAAAACTACAGCCACAAAATAAACCAAAACTACTGCCACAAAACAATCAAACTACAGCGTTTGGTTGTTTTGTGGCTGTAGTTTGGTTGTTTTGTGGCTGTAGTTTAGTTGTTTTGTGGCTGTAGTTTGGTTGTTTTGTGGCTGTAGTTTAGTTGTTTTGTGACTGTAGATTAGTTGTTTTGTGGCTGTAGTTTGGTTGTTTTGTGGCTGTAGTTTAGTTATTTTGTGGCTGTAGTTTAGTTGTTTTGTGGCTGTAGTTTGGTTGTTTTGTGGCTGTAGTTTAGTTGTTTTGTGACTGTAGATTAGTTGTTTTGTGGCTGTAGTTTGGTTGTTTTGTGGCTGTAGTTTAGTTATTTTGTGGCTGTAGTTTGGTTGTTTTGTGGCTGTAGTTTAGTTATTTTGTGGCTGTAGTTTAGTTGTTTTGTGGCTGTAGTTTGGTTGTTTTGTGGCTGTAGTTTAGTTGTTTTGTGACTGTAGATTAGTTGTTTTGTGGCTGTAGTTTGGTTGTTTTGTGGCTGTAGTTTAGTTATTTTGTGGCTGTAGTTTAGTTATTTTGTGGCTGTAGTTTAGTTGTTTTGTGGCTGTAGTTTGGTTGTTTTGTGGCTGTAGTTTGGTTGTTTTGTGGCTGTAGTTTGTGACTGTAGTTTGGTTGTTTTGTGGCTGTAGTTTGTGACTGTAGTTTGGTTGTTTTGTGGCTGTAGTTTGGTTGTTTTGTGGCTGTAGTCTGGTTGTTTTGTGGCTGTAGTTTGGTTGTTTTGTGGCTGTAGTTTGTGACTGTAGTTTGGTTGTTTTGTGGCTGTAGTTTGGTTGTTTTGTGGCTGTAGTCTGGTTGTTTTGTGGCTGTAGTCTGGTTGTTTTGTGGCTGTAGTTTTTATATATTTGCTCTAGTTTGGTTGTTTTGTGGCTGTAGTTTGGTTGTTTTGTGGCTGTAGTTTGGTTGTTTTGTGGCTGTAGTTTGTGACTGTAGTTTGGTTGTTTTGTGGCTGTAGTCTGGTTGTTTTGTGGCTGTAGTCTGGTTGTTTTGTGGCTGTAGTTTTTATATATTTGCTCTAGTTTGGTTGTTTTGTGGCTGTAGTTTTTATATATTTGCTCTAGTTTGATTGTTTTGTGGCTGTAGTCTGTTTGTTTTGTGGTTGTAGTTTGGTTGTTTCTATCTTTATTGGGGGAGTTTTTCCTGATCCGATGTGAGGTCCCGGGACAGGATGTTATGTGTACAGATGGTAAAGCCCTCCGAGGCAAACTTGTATTTGTGATGTTGGGCTATATAAAATAAACTGAATTGAATTGTTTTGTGGTTGTAGTCTTGTTGGTTTGTGGCTGTAGTTTTTATATCTTTGCTCTAGTTTGGTTGTTTTGTGGCTGTAGTCTGTTTGTATTGTGGCTGTAGTTTGCCGTTAGCGTGTAGCTTAAAGCTAGCCGATATGGCTACGTGTCATGTATTTCGTTTTGTTTGGCTTTGGTTGTTGAGTTGTGTGTTTGCAGCATGTAGAAATGGATTACTTAGTCTTGTAGGCCAGGCTTTGCTGTATAATATGGTATGTGGCATCATTATATTCGTTATTGATTCATAAAATGGACATCTTTATGAACATTATGTGAACACATGTACTTGAACTTGAGCCCCTATTTTAATGCAGATAGCTCTCGTGTTCATCTCCTCAGGATTAGCCATGTTTGCGGGTCGGGTGCCGGCGACAGGAGCGGCCGTCGGGTCGGCGGCTGCAGGAGGAAAAGGCGGGAAGTTCTCGGTGGAGGAGCTGTACGGGTTTAACAAGAAGCCGAAAGTGAACAGAGGGAATCCTGGGAAACCAGAGAAGAGTGACGGGAAGAAAGAAACGAAGGAGAAAGAAGAATCTGTGCTGGCGTCTCAGATTCTGGAGGCAGCGAGAAGGCTGATGGAGAGACGACGACTGGAGATTTACCTGAAGGAGTGTGATGTCACCATGGAGCAGAGCAACATGCCATACAGGTGAGTCGAGTGAGACAGGTGAGACACAGGTATGTCCTCTCCCTTTGCCTCCTTTACCAATTATTTTAAGAGTAATATAATTCCCATTTTGGCTGTGGTGAAAAGAGGTAAAAGAGACTTGAGATCCAGCTGCTCAGCAGTGACGTTCCCTCAAGACTCAGATCAACAGGTACTACTAACTCTGAATGAGCCACACCGTGAGGCTGCTCCTCCACACACACGGATGTCTACATTTCATCTTCATTTGGAGGCAATGAACGCATTGTTTATTTCAAATACCTTTCTAAAGATCTGTTTCTTTACATTGTCAATAAAGTTACAATTCTTAGAATTGTGTCTTGAGTGGAGTATCTTTTCATTTTGTAATTCTGTGATATAACACGCAAAAGCCCTAAAAGAAACAGTGATATACATTTTAGGACAATTAGCCCACCCTTTCTGTAGTTTGGTTGTGTCTTGGCTGTAGTTTGGTTTATGTTGTGACTGTAGTTTGGTTGTGTCTTGACTGTAGTTTGGTTGTATTGTGGCTGTAGATGGCTCAGTGGTTAGCATGCCAGTCTTTCAGTCAGAGGATTGGTGGTTCAAACCCAGCTCCGCCAGGCCATGTTAATGTGTCTTTAAGCAAGAAACTCAACCCCTAATGCCGTGTTCACACCAAAAGAGTTGTGAATTTTCGCAATGCTTTTTCACTGACTTTAATTTAATGACTGACTTTATGTGGTTAATTTGCTTTTCCGCTTTTTCAAAGCGGAAAGGGGGAGCGGCTTATCTCCTGGCTTTACTCCGTGAATACAGTTTCCATTTCCGCCATTCAAATAACCACTAGTTCTGCTTTATACTTGTTGTGGAAGTCCCAGTGGGAACATCAAACGCCCGTGTCTGGGTTCATAATATTATCCGTAGTCGTGTCTGGGTTCATAATATTATCCGTAGTCGTGTCTGGGTTCATAATATTATCCGTAGTCGTGTCTGGGTTCATAATATTATCCGTAGTCGCACACAGCTCCGACTCCTCCAGGACGAGTGTCTGAATGAAGCCGCTTCCAGCGCTCCTTCAGCGGACCCGCAGTCTGATTAAGTAGCGGCAGGACGGCGGTGACGGCGGTGACGGCGGGTGACGGCGGTGACGGCGGGTGGAGCTTCTCAACGCTGATTGGCTTTCGCAACTCAGCGTCAGCGAGTGGCTTAAACTCATGGCAGAGACGGCTGCCTTTGAAAATATGATCGTCAGGTTAAAAAACAGTTCCAGCCAAACTGACCAAGCATGGAAAAATCAAATGGCTTTTTTAACAAATTAGAGTGGTCAAGTAGTCGGATGTATGTGCTCAGGAAAATGCAGGTATAAATGCAGGTATGCAAATTTACAGGTAAAAGATAATAAAGGGGTGTCGGGGTGATTGTATTCTTAATTATTTTTGTTTTGTTTTGTTTTGTTTTGTCATATCTGTTTGTCTGATGTATTGTTCTCTCTTTTTTTCTGTGCTTTATTGTTGTTTGACAAACCTCATTTTTGTCTTTGTATTTGTGTTTAATGTTAATATATTGAAATGATTAATAAAAAACTTAAGTTATAGAAAACTCTAGCGAAAACGTGGAAAAGTGAATATTCGCAACGCTTTTTCGCCTCATTCGTGCCGCCTGGCGAAAAATTCGGCTTTTCGCAACAATTGCCGTCTGTCAACTCTTTTGGTGGGAACGCACCGTAACTGCTCCCTGTTGCTGTGTCGCTTTGGATAAAAGCGTCAGCTAAATGTAATGTAGATTGGTTGTATTGTGGCTGTAGATTTCGTATCTAGCCTGTAGTTTGGTTTGTATCTAGCCTGTAGTTTGGTGTGTATCTAGCCTGTAGTTTGGTGTGTATCTAGCCTGTAGTTTGGTGTGTATCTAGCCTGTAGTTTGGTGTGTATCTAGCCTGTAGTTTGGTTTGTATCTAGCCTGTAGTTTGGTGTGTATCTAGCCTGTAGTTTGGTTTGTATCTAGCCTGTAGTTTGGTGTGTATCTAGCCTGTAGTTTGGTGTGTATCTAGCCTGTAGTTTGGTTTGTGTCTAGCCTGTAGTTTGGTGTGTATCTAGCCTGTAGTTTGGTGTGTATCTAGCCTGTAGTTTGGTGTGTATCTAGCCTGTAGTTTGGTTTGTATCTAGCCTGTAGTTTGGTGTGTATCTAGCCTGTAGTTTGGTGTGTATCTAGCCTGTAGTTTGGTGTGTATCTAGCCTGTAGTTTGGTGTGTATCTAGCCTGTAGTTTGGTGTGTATCTAGCCTGTAGTTTGGTGTGTATCTAGCCTGTAGTTTGGTGTGTATCTAGCCTGTAGTTTGGTGTGTATCTAGCCTGTAGTTTGGATAATAGAAAGAGAACAACCAGTCAGACACATATCAGAGTGACTCTCTGTGCAGCGACGGTTGTAATCCACATTAGTGACAGCATACCTTCAGCCTCAGGCGTCACTGAGTCTGTGGTCAGCTCGGATGTTGTGTCCTACATGATGGAGAGAAGAAGAGAGACCAGAAGAGTGGGGGAGGGTCTGAAACACTTCAAATGCAGGGAAAGATTTCCCCAAGGGGATTAATAAAGGATCATCTTCTTCTAGTCTGGTTTATATCGTAGTTTCCTTCTATATCTCTGCTGTAGTTTGGTTTATATCGTAGTTTCCTTCTATATTTTGCTGTAGTTTGGTTTGTATCGTAGTTTCCTTCTATATTTTGCTGTAGTTTGGTTTGTATCGTAGTTTCCTTCTATATCTCTGCTGTAGTTTGGTTTATATCGTAGTTTCCTTCTATATTTTGCTGTAGTTTGGTTTATATCGTAGTTTCCTTCTATATTTTGCTGTAGTCTGGTTTATATCGTAGTTTCCTTCTATATTTTGCTGTAGTTTGGTTTATATCGTAGTTTCCTTCTATATTTTGCTGTAGTTTGGTTTATATCGTAGTTTCCTTCTATATTTTGCTGTAGTCTGGTTTATATCGTAGTTTCCTTCTATATTTTGCTGTAGTTTGGTTTATATCGTAGTTTCCTTCTATATTTTGCTGTAGTTTGGTTTATATCGTAGTTTCCTTCTATATTTTGCTGTAGTTTGGTTTGTATCGTAGTTTCCTTCTATATCTCTGCTGTAGTTTGGTTTATATCGTAGTTTCCTTCTATATTTTGCTGTAGTCTGGTTTATATCGTAGTTTCCTTCTATATTTTGCTGTAGTTTGGTTCATATCGTAGTTTCCTTCTATATTTTGCTGTAGTTTGGTTTATATCGTAGTTTCCTTCTATATTTCGTCTGTAGTTTGGTTGTTTGGGACTGACCCTTTGTGGCTTCCATTGAACGTGAGAGTTTTCTTGCCCCAAGCTGAGTCTTACAGGCAGTGACCATGTCATTACTCTACAGTTTAACATCTAACTTGATCATTCTAAAGTTCCATGAACTTATAGCTGTGACGTTACTATTGTTTCCTGTTTATATTCTGTTCTTTCTGCACAGAGCTGCTCTCTCTCTCTCTCTCTCTCTCTCTCTCTCTCTCTGTCAGTCAAATGCTCGCTCGCCCAGTGTGCAGCCAATCGAGACGAGAGGGGGAGGGGTCTCTCTCTCTCTTTATCGCTCTCTCTGTCTCATTATCTCTCTCTCTCTCTCCTCTCTCTCTCATTATCTCTCTCTCTCTCCCTCCGTCTCTCTCTCTCTGTGTGTGTGTGTGTGTGTGTGTGTGTGTGTGTGTGTGTGTGTGTGTGTATAGAATCCAGAAGACGGACGCTTGCTTGTTCTCTTTAGAGATTCACTTCTTGTTTCTCTCCATCCGTCAGTATCTTTCTCCGTGGACAGACGACGCTCTTCATCCTCATCCTCATCCTCATCCTCATCAGCTCCTCGTCCTCCTCGGTGGGACCGTGTTTCGGACCGTCGGCGGGATGCCGGAGACTAACAGAAAGTTGTGCGCCGCACCGTCGTGTGATTTGATTGGCTGATCGATCGCTCAAAGTTCCCACTCATGAGTCCTTTCCATCGTCACCATAGCGACCAGCGACCTTGGCGTCAGCGGCGGTTTCCAGATGATGTTCTGAGACTTTAGAGCTCAGTATACATATATATATATATATACAGCATATATGTGTATTTATACATGTATAGATAAGGACCGAGATGCAGGTGTCCATAGCCTGTAATGTTGGCGGAGGAGGCGGGGCCAGCGAGCACCCGCTGAAGGAGCGGCGGGCGGCGATGACCAGCAGCGCCCCCGCCTGGCAGACAAAGGTCAGGACGGAGCCGGCGAACAGACACGCCCTGTTAGGCCACGCCCACATGAAGGAGGCCCTTGGCCGTCATAGCAACATGACGTACAGGTGAGAGAGAGAGACGTCACATGACTGGTTCGTAGTCTGGTTTGTACTCTGGTTTATATTCTTATAGTCTGGGTTATAGTCTGGTTTATAGTCTGGTTTATAGTCTGGTTTATAGTCTGGTTTATATTCTTATAGGCTGGGTTATAGTCTGGTTTGTAGTCTGGTTTATATTCTTATAGTCTGGGTTATAGTCTGGGTTATAGTCTGGTTTATAGTCTGGTTTATATTCTTATAGTCTGGGTTATAGTCTGGTTTGTAGTCTGGTTTATAGTCTGGGTTATATTCTGGGTTATAGTCTGGGTTATAGTCTGGTTTATAGTCTGGTTTATATTCTTATAGTCTGGGTTATAGTCTGGTTTGTAGTCTGGTTTATAGTCTGGGTTATATTCTGGGTTATAGTCTGGTTTGTAGTCTGGTTTGTAGTCTGGGTTATAGTCTAGTTTATAGTCTGGTTTATATTCTTATAGTCTGGGTTATAGTCTGGTTTATAGTCTGGGTTATAGTCTGGGTTATAGTCTGGTTTATATTTAAGCAATAAGGTACGAGAGGCAGTGCTGTATCTACAATAATGTACAGTTCAAGGGAGTTGTTAGGCAAACCCTTGAACTGTACATTATTGTAGGCCTGGTCAGTAAATCTGTGATTTACTGACCAGGCCGGTTGAAAGCAGGGTGGAGGATGACTCTCATGATGTAAAGAAGTGCTCTCGCTGCTTCTGTCCGTCTTTTCTCCGTCATGTTTCTCCTCCATGATGTTTAGAGAACTCGCCTCGCGTCGGGAAATTACCGACGTAATTATGTCTCACTGGAAATTATCAGGATTTTGTGATGAAACCTTTTCATTCCTCATCTTTAGGTTAGGGAGGAAGTGACGTGTGTGTTGTCGTTATGCTAGTGTGGGGGACGCTACGTGAGCTTGTTAGCTGTTCCGTTTGAGCTAACTTACTGTCAGCGAAGAGCCCCGTTGCAATACTGTGAACACTCAAGCAATAAACCTGCAAGTTAAGGAAACCAACGTCTGAGTCTAGAAGTTTACACCAAACATGTTTTTAACTGTCAAGCTTGAAATGACAACTAACGGTCAATTTAAATCTAGCTGTTATTTTAAGTGATCACTGATATGGAACGCTCTAAATGTAAACAGGCTGTACAGTACTTTATGCTGAAAAAAGTACACCCCGTGACTCACTCTCAACCAATCAGAATGCTTGATTTGATCTACCCGTATTAT
>JBAMJR010000461.1:0-20000 GCA_038501785.1 Myoxocephalus aenaeus | reverse complement strand
ACACACACACACACACACACACACACACACACACACACACACACACACACTACAACACACAGTGATGTTATTTCTCTTCTCAGGAACGTGGGTGACATTTGGCTCTCAGATCTCTGATGAGGTACTCAGAGTGTGTGTGTATATATATATATATATATATATTAGTGCTGTCAAACGATTAAAATATTTAATCGCGATTAATCGCATTTATGTCATAGTTAACTCGCGATTAATCGCAATTAATCTCAATTTTTTTTTTGCATTTTAATGCTCTTATCAACATGAAAAAGTGGATTGGCTTGCTTTATTTTATTGAAAAACAACTGCCAAACAGGGCGGTACAAAATAAAATCACTGCACATTTCAGGTAAACAAGGGTTTACAAAATAAAATGATAGAGTGCACCAGGCATGAAAACGGGTCAGGGGTGAAAAAGGTGAGAAGGATATTACCCCTCTAGGGGGTCCGGGGGCATGCTCCCCCGTAAGAAACATTTAAATATTCCATATTTTAAAGCATCAATCTGATGCATTTTGAGATGCTTTTCTTGCCAACCTGGGGAGAGCTGGAGAAACTTAACTTCAGCCATGAGTCAAACATGATTATGGCCTCCTTACTAAGTATTATGCAAGCCATTTCATGCCAGCCTGTCACTGGTCTAACATTTACAGTATATGAGGCACAATGTGGTAAGGGAGAGCATGGCTGCCTTTGTTAGCATCATTTATATCTTTGATGCAGAGAATGCATCTGGTGAATCCCTGCCTGTTGATTTTGGAGAATACATCTCCTAGATGAAAGGACACCTCTTGCCCTTTTATTGAGACCTTGCCTTCCAGTTTTAGCCACGACCAGTTCCAGCTGCATTTCAATCCAGCTGTTTAACAATGGCTGCATCCTTCTCCCCTAACACACTCATTCTGCACAAATAATGTTTGTATTGGTGTTAACTTCTAGTTTAGCCTTATTCAGACCTGCCAACCTTGATATATAACCTATATATTGATAAGTCATTAAATACTCGTCATGCATTATATTGCATTGCATATAATGTGTGCTGGTCAATTAGTCTAAAATTAATTTTAGACTAATTTTTACCAGCGTACTTTGACGTCAAAATGCGTATCCGCTACGCAGATTGCGTACAGGTTGGCAGGTCTGCTTATTGATAGAACGGTGGACCACTTTACCTTCTGCCTTGTCAGTCCCCTCTCCTCAAAATCTACCTCCTCAAAAACGGTAGCGTTAGCTAATAATGTTCCACCAGAGCTTTAGCTAGCTGGCTAACGTTGCGTTCTCTCCTGCTGTGTTCAATGTGTTCACTCTTCTCCCTTCTGGCACGCGCACCTGTTCTCAGTTCACTGAATATCATTCATTTTGCCGTATCGCGCTCACCATTCATTCATTTAAACCGTAACGTTAGCCTAGCTTCCAAGCCCAAACGGCGTGCCTATTGTTTTGCTTCCGGTTGAGCTACATCCGGCGTGGTGCTCACGGAAAAAAAAAATTGAAAAATTAAAATGCGTTAACGCCGTTAATAAAATTGACGGCGTTAAAATTGGTTTGCGTTAACGCCGTTAATAACGCGCTAATATGACAGCACTAATATATATATATATATATATATATACATATCTTCCTTGGCAGAGAGTGTAGTGTATATAGAGTGTATATATATTAGTGCTGTCAAACGATTAAAATATTTAATCACGATTAATCGCATTTATGTCATAGTTAACTCGCGATTAATCGCAATTAATCTCAATTTTTTCTTCTTCATTTTAATGCTCTTATCAACATGAAAAAGTGGATTGGCTTGCTTTATGCAAATGTTTTTTTTTATTGAAAAACAACTGCCAAACAGGGCGGTACAAAATACAATTATAAAGTGCACATTTCAGGTAAACAAGGGTTTACAAAATAAAATGATAAAGTGCACATTTCAGGTAAACAAGGGCTTAAGAGAGAGAGAGAGAGAGAGAGAGAGAGAGAGAGAGAGAGAGAGCTGTGAACATAGCATCAGGCTCCTGAAGGTAACTCGTAGGTCCTGTCGTTGGATGCGATGCGTATTCTATCAGCTAGACCCTCGTCCTCCACAACGCTAACAGGCTACACGCAGTAGCACCATTTAGCTATGGCTGCAATAAGTCTGTTCTTGTTGTGGTGTCCATGTGTTTCTGAAGTCATCCTTCTTGTCTGCTATGACGAGGGGGCGCAGAGTTAGCATCAGCTGTGTGTTGGCCATCAAGTGGTGTTTCAGACTGGAGAGGCTACGATGATAGCTCAGCTCACAATGACTAATGGCACATACCACTTTGGTCTTGTCAAGGGAACATCTGACAACTTGTTGAAAGTAAACTTTCCATTCATTAGCGTCTTATCATTCATTTTGCCGTATCGCGCTCACCATTCATTCATTTAAACCGTAACGTTAGCTTAGCTTCCAAGCCCAAACACCGTTAATAAAATTGACGGCGTTAAAATTGGTTTGCGTTAACGCTGTTAATAACACGCTAATATGACAGCACTAATATATAATTACATATATATTATATATATATATATATATATATATATATATATATATATATAATATATATATATATATATAGTATATGAGAGTATATAGTGTGTATATATATATATACATATCTTCCTGTGTAGATGGCAGAGTATATATATATATATATATATATATATATATATCTCTTCCTATATATATAAATATATATATATATATTTTTTATTTTATTTATACATTTCTTCCTGTGTAGATGGCAGAGAGAGTGATGACTCTGGCGTACGACAGCGGAGTGAACTTGTTCGACACAGCAGAGGTTTACGCCTCAGGGAGGTACAGTACAACCTGTCTGTCTGCCTGTCCGCCTGTCTGTCTGTCCGCCTGTCCGTCTCGCTGTCCGTCTGTCTCACCTCTCACTGCCTGTCTCACTGTCTGGCGGCTGTAGCTCAGGGGGATGAGTGGTCGTCCTGCAGGTAGCCGGTTCGATCCCCAGTCCCCCCACAGCTCACATGCTGAAGTGTCCCTGAGCAAGACCCTGAACCCTAGACTGCTCCCCCCTCAGGGCAGCCCACCCCCCTGAGATACCAAGGATGGGCTAAATGCAGAGGACACACGTATGTATGTACTATGATGAATAAAAAGGATTTCTATTTCTGTCTCTCAGGGCGGAGACGACTCTGGGAAACATCCTGAAGAAGAAAGGATGGAGGTGAATGTTCTCTGAGAATATCACATGTACATCACTACCTTTACTATGTCAGGTTTTACTCTCTCTCTCTCTCTCTCTCTCTCTCTCTCTCTCTCTCTCTCTCTCTCGTTCTCGTTCTCTCTCTCTCTCTCTCTCCAACAGGAGGTCCAGTTATGTGGTGACCACTAAGATCTACTGGGGAGGACAGTGAGTGCTGCGTAGTACAAGAATACAACACATACTGTGTATTTATATATATATATATATATATATATATATATATATATATATATATATATATATATATATATATATCATACTGTGTGTAGTAAAGTGTGTGTTTGTGTGTTACAGGGCAGAAACAGAGCGAGGGTTGTCACGGAAGCACATCATCGAAGGTAAACAACGTTTTAGTGAAGATATGAGATATTCCTTTATTAGTGTCCCAGTTTAACCAGTGACCGTGTTAACTGGTGTTCAGCTGTGTTGTCATTATACAACACATTATGTCTCTTTGTGGTTGTTTTCTGTCTCTTTGTAGTTGTTGTATGTCTCTTTGTCTCTTTGTGGTTGTTTTACGTCTCTTTGTAGTTGTTTTATGTCTCTTTGTAGTTGTTGTATGTCTCTTTGTCTCTTTGTAGTTGTTGTATGTCTCTTTGTCTCTTTGTAGTTGTTGTATGTCTCTTTGTGGTTGTTTTCTGTCTCTTTGTAGTTGTTGTATGTCTCTTTGTCTCTTTGTAGTTGTTTTATGTCTCTTTGTAGTTGTTTTATGTCTCTTTGTAGTTGTTGTATGTCTCTTTGTAGTTGTTGTATGTCTCTTTGTCTCTTTGTGGTTGTTTTCTGTCTCTTTGTAGTTGTTGTATGTCTCTTTGTAGTTGTTTTATGTCTCTTTGTAGTTGTTGTATGTCTCTTTGTCTCTTTGTGGTTGTTTTCTGTCTCTTTGTAGTTGTTGTATGTCTCTTTGTCTCTTTGTAGTTGTTGTATGTCTCTTTGTCTCTTTGTAGTTGTTTTATGTCTCTTTGTAGTTGTTTTATGTCTCTTTGTGGTTGTTTTATGTCTCTTTGTGGTTGTTTTGAGTTTTTTGGTTGATTTTCATCTCTTAAATTACTTCTTTGCTCAGGAAGCTCAACAGATCTTTGTTCGTTAGTTTACTGCGTCCAATACATTTCAAACAAGTGAAGGAATTAACTAATAATATAGAATGTATTGGTGTCTTGGAAAAATAATGAGTGTATTGAAGTGGGTGTGTCTTATAGTTGAGTGGGTGTGTCTTATAGTGAAGTGGGTGTGTCTTATAGTGAAGTGGGTGTGTCTTATAGTTGAGTGGGTGTGTCTTATAGTGAAGTGGGTGTGTCTTATAGTTGAGTGGGTGTGTCTTATGGTTGAGTGGGTGTGCCGTAGTACATTGTGTAGAAATATATATGTGTGTGTGTGTGTGTGTGTGTGTGTGTGTGTGTGTGTGTGTGTGTGTGTGTGTGTGTGTGTGTGTGTGTTGCAGGTCTGCGTGGATCCCTCTCCAGGTTACAGTTGGACTACGTGGACATGGTCTTTGCCAACAGGAGTGACATCAATGCACCGATGGAGGGTCAGAACCACATTTACAACACAAACGTTCCTTTAGTTCCTTCACATTTACAACACAAACGTTCCTTTAGTTCCTTCACTGTTACAACACAAACGTTCCTTTAGTACCTTCACATTTACAACACAAACGTTCCTTTAGTTCCTTCACATTTACAACACAAACGTTCCTTTAGTTCCTTCACATTTACAACACAAACGTTCCTTTAGTACCTTCACATTTACAACACAAACGTTCCTTTAGTTCCTTCACTGTTACAACACAAACGTTCCTTTAGTTCCTTCACTGTTACAACACAAACGTTCCTTTAGTTCCTTCACATTTACAACACAAACGTTCCTTTAGTTCCTTCACATTTAAAACACAAACGTTCCTTTAGTTCCTTCACATTTACAACACAAACGTTCCTTTAGTTCCTTCACTGTTACAACACAAACGTTCCTTTAGTACCTTCACATTTACAACACAAACGTTCCTTTAGTTCGTTCACTGTTACAACACAAACGTTCCTTTAGTTCCTTCACTGTTACAACACAAACGTTCCTTTAGTTCCTTCACATTTACAACCCACACGTTCCTTTAGTTCCTTCACAGTTACAACACAAACGTTCCTTTAGTTCCTTCACATTTACAACACAAACGTTCCTTTAGTACCTTCACATTTACAACACAAACGTTCCTTTAGTACCTTCACATTTACAACACAAACGTTCCTTTAGTACCTTCACTGTTACAACACAAACGTTCCTTTAGTTCCTTCACTGTTACAACACAAACGTTCCTTTAGTTCCTTCACATTTACAACACAAACGTTCCTTTAGTTCCTTCACTGTTACAACACAAACGTTCCTTTAGTACCTTCACATTTACAACACAAACGTTCCTTTAGTTCCTTCACTGTTACAACACAAACGTTCCTTTAGTTCCTTCACATTTACAACACAAACGTTCCTTTAGTTCCTTCACATTTACAACACAAACGTTCCTTTAGTACCTTCACATTTACAACACAAACGTTCCTTTAGTTCCTTCACATTTACAACCCAAACGTTCCTTTAGTTCCTTCACATTTACAACACAAACGTTCCTATAGTACCTTCACATTTACAACACAAACGTTCCTTTAGTACCTTCACATTTACAACACAAACGTTCCTTTAGTACCTTCACATTTACAACACAAACGTTCCTTTAGTTCCTTCACATTTACAACACAAACGTTCCTTTAGTACCTTCACATTTACAACACAAACGTTCCTTTAGTACCTTCACATTTACAACACAAACGTTCCTTTAGTACCTTCACATTTACAACACAAACGTTCCTTTAGTACCTTCACATTTACAACACAAACGTTCCTTTAGTTCCTTCACATTTACAACACAAACGTTCCTTTAGTACCTTCACATTTACAACACAAACGTTCCTTTAGTACCTTCACATTTACAACACAAACGTTCCTTTAGTTCCTTCACATTTACAACACAAACGTTCCTTTAGTTCCTTCACTGTTACAACACAAACGTTCCTTTAGTTCCTTCACTGTTACAACACAAACGTTCCTTTAGTTCCTTCACATTTACAACACAAACGTTCCTTTAGTACCTTCACATTTACAACACAAACGTTCCTTTAGTACCTTCACATTTACAACACAAACGTTCCTTTAGTTCCTTCACATTTACAACACAAACGTTCCTTTAGTACCTTCACATTTACAACACAAACGTTCCTTTAGTTCCTTCACATTTACAACACAAACGTTCCTTTAGTTCCTTCACTGTTACAACACAAACGTTCCTTTAGTTCCTTCACTGTTACAACACAAACGTTCCTTTAGTTCCTTCACATTTACAACACAAACGTTCCTTTAGTACCTTCACATTTACAACACAAACGTTCCTTTAGTACCTTCACATTTACAACACAAACGTTCCTTTAGTTCCTTCACATTTACAACACAAACGTTCCTTTAGTTCCTTCACTGTTACAACACAAACGTTCCTTTAGTTCCTTCACTGTTACAACACAAACGTTCCTTTAGTTCCTTCACATTTACAACACAAACGTTCCTTTAGTACCTTCACATTTACAACACAAACGTTCCTTTAGTACCTTCACATTTACAACACAAACGTTCCTTTAGTACCTTCACATTTACAACACAAACGTTCCTTTAGTACCTTCACTGTTACAACACAAACGTTCCTTTAGTACCTTCACATTTACAACACAAACGTTCCTTTAGTACCTTCACATTTACAACCCACACGTTCCTTTAGTTCCTTCACATTTACAACACAAACGTTCCTTTAGTACCTTCACATTTACAACACAAACGTTCCTTTAGTTCCTTCACAGTTACAACACAAACGTTCCTTTAGTTCCTTCACATTTACAACACAAACGTTCCTTTAGTACCTTCACATTTACAACACAAACGTTCCTTTAGTACCTTCACAGTTACAACACAAACGTTCCTTTAGTTCCTTCACATTTACAACACAAACGTTCCTTTAGTACCTTCACATTTACAACACAAACGTTCCTTTAGTACCTTCACATTTACAACACAAACGTTCCTTTAGTACCTTCACATTTACAACACAAACGTTCCTTTAGTTCCTTCACATTTACAACCCAAACGTTCCTTTAGTTCCTTCACTGTTACAACACAAACGTTCCTTTAGTACCTTCACATTTACAACCCAAACGTTCCTTTAGTTCCTTCACAGTTACAACACAAACGTTCCTTTAGTTCCTTCACATTTACAACACAAACGTTCCTTTAGTTCCTTCACATTTACAACACAAACGTTCCTTTAGTACCTTCACATTTACAACACAAACGTTCCTTTAGTTCCTTCACTGTTACAACACAAACGTTCCTTTAGTTCCTTCACTGTTACAACACAAACGTTCCTTTAGTTCCTTCACATTTACAACACAAACGTTCCTTTAGTACCTTCACAGTTACAACACAAACGTTCCTTTAGTTCCTTCACTGTTACAACACAAACGTTCCTTTAGTACCTTCACATTTACAACACAAACGTTCCTTTAGTTCCTTCACATTTACAACACAAACGTTCCTTTAGTTCCTTCACATTTACAACACAAACGTTCCTTTAGTTCCTTCACTGTTACAACACAAACGTTCCTTTAGTACCTTCACATTTACAACACAAACGTTCCTTTAGTTCCTTCACATTTACAACACAAACGTTCCTTTAGTACCTTCACATTTACAACACAAACGTTCCTTTAGTACCTTCACATTTACAACCCAAACGTTCCTTTAGTTCCTTCACATTTACAACACAAACGTTCCTTTAGTACCTTCACATTTACAACCCAAACGTTCCTTTAGTTCCTTCACAGTTACAACACAAACGTTCCTTTAGTTCCTTCACATTTACAACACAAACGTTCCTTTAGTACCTTCACATTTACAACACAAACGTTCCTTTAGTTCCTTCACATTTACAACACAAACGTTCCTTTAGTTCCTTCACATTTACAACACAAACGTTCCTTTAGTTCCTTCACTGTTACAACACAAACGTTCCTTTAGTTCCTTCACATTTACAACACAAACGTTCCTTTAGTTCCTTCACATTTAAAACACAAACGTTCCTTTAGTTCCTTCACATTTACAACACAAACGTTCCTTTAGTTCCTTCACTGTTACAACACAAACGTTCCTTTAGTACCTTCACATTTACAACACAAACGTTCCTTTAGTTCCTTCACTGTTACAACACAAACGTTCCTTTAGTTCCTTCACTGTTACAACACAAACGTTCCTTTAGTTCCTTCACATTTACAACCCACACGTTCCTTTAGTTCCTTCACAGTTACAACACAAACGTTCCTTTAGTTCCTTCACATTTACAACACAAACGTTCCTTTAGTACCTTCACATTTACAACACAAACGTTCCTTTAGTACCTTCACATTTACAACACAAACGTTCCTTTAGTACCTTCACTGTTACAACACAAACGTTCCTTTAGTTCCTTCACTGTTACAACACAAACGTTCCTTTAGTTCCTTCACATTTACAACACAAACGTTCCTTTAGTTCCTTCACTGTTACAACACAAACGTTCCTTTAGTACCTTCACATTTACAACACAAACGTTCCTTTAGTTCCTTCACTGTTACAACACAAACGTTCCTTTAGTTCCTTCACATTTACAACACAAACGTTCCTTTAGTTCCTTCACATTTACAACACAAACGTTCCTTTAGTACCTTCACATTTACAACACAAACGTTCCTTTAGTTCCTTCACATTTACAACCCAAACGTTCCTTTAGTTCCTTCACATTTACAACACAAACGTTCCTATAGTACCTTCACATTTACAACACAAACGTTCCTTTAGTACCTTCACATTTACAACACAAACGTTCCTTTAGTACCTTCACATTTACAACACAAACGTTCCTTTAGTTCCTTCACATTTACAACACAAACGTTCCTTTAGTACCTTCACATTTACAACACAAACGTTCCTTTAGTACCTTCACATTTACAACACAAACGTTCCTTTAGTACCTTCACATTTACAACACAAACGTTCCTTTAGTACCTTCACATTTACAACACAAACGTTCCTTTAGTTCCTTCACATTTACAACACAAACGTTCCTTTAGTACCTTCACATTTACAACACAAACGTTCCTTTAGTACCTTCACATTTACAACACAAACGTTCCTTTAGTTCCTTCACATTTACAACACAAACGTTCCTTTAGTTCCTTCACTGTTACAACACAAACGTTCCTTTAGTTCCTTCACTGTTACAACACAAACGTTCCTTTAGTTCCTTCACATTTACAACACAAACGTTCCTTTAGTTCCTTCACATTTACAACACAAACGTTCCTTTAGTACCTTCACATTTACAACACAAACGTTCCTTTAGTTCCTTCACATTTACAACCCAAACGTTCCTTTAGTTCCTTCACATTTACAACACAAACGTTCCTATAGTACCTTCACATTTACAACACAAACGTTCCTTTAGTACCTTCACATTTACAACACAAACGTTCCTTTAGTACCTTCACATTTACAACACAAACGTTCCTTTAGTTCCTTCACATTTACAACACAAACGTTCCTTTAGTACCTTCACATTTACAACACAAACGTTCCTTTAGTACCTTCACATTTACAACACAAACGTTCCTTTAGTACCTTCACATTTACAACACAAACGTTCCTTTAGTTCCTTCACATTTACAACACAAACGTTCCTTTAGTACCTTCACATTTACAACACAAACGTTCCTTTAGTTCCTTCACATTTACAACACAAACGTTCCTTTAGTTCCTTCACTGTTACAACACAAACGTTCCTTTAGTTCCTTCACTGTTACAACACAAACGTTCCTTTAGTTCCTTCACATTTACAACACAAACGTTCCTTTAGTACCTTCACATTTACAACACAAACGTTCCTTTAGTACCTTCACATTTACAACACAAACGTTCCTTTAGTTCCTTCACATTTACAACACAAACGTTCCTTTAGTACCTTCACATTTACAACACAAACGTTCCTTTAGTTCCTTCACATTTACAACACAAACGTTCCTTTAGTTCCTTCACTGTTACAACACAAACGTTCCTTTAGTTCCTTCACTGTTACAACACAAACGTTCCTTTAGTTCCTTCACATTTACAACACAAACGTTCCTTTAGTACCTTCACATTTACAACACAAACGTTCCTTTAGTACCTTCACATTTACAACACAAACGTTCCTTTAGTTCCTTCACATTTACAACACAAACGTTCCTTTAGTTCCTTCACTGTTACAACACAAACGTTCCTTTAGTTCCTTCACTGTTACAACACAAACGTTCCTTTAGTTCCTTCACATTTACAACACAAACGTTCCTTTAGTACCTTCACATTTACAACACAAACGTTCCTTTAGTACCTTCACATTTACAACACAAACGTTCCTTTAGTACCTTCACATTTACAACACAAACGTTCCTTTAGTACCTTCACTGTTACAACACAAACGTTCCTTTAGTACCTTCACATTTACAACACAAACGTTCCTTTAGTACCTTCACATTTACAACCCACACGTTCCTTTAGTTCCTTCACATTTACAACACAAACGTTCCTTTAGTACCTTCACATTTACAACACAAACGTTCCTTTAGTTCCTTCACAGTTACAACACAAACGTTCCTTTAGTTCCTTCACATTTACAACACAAACGTTCCTTTAGTACCTTCACATTTACAACACAAACGTTCCTTTAGTACCTTCACAGTTACAACACAAACGTTCCTTTAGTTCCTTCACATTTACAACACAAACGTTCCTTTAGTACCTTCACATTTACAACACAAACGTTCCTTTAGTACCTTCACATTTACAACACAAACGTTCCTTTAGTACCTTCACATTTACAACACAAACGTTCCTTTAGTTCCTTCACATTTACAACCCAAACGTTCCTTTAGTTCCTTCACTGTTACAACACAAACGTTCCTTTAGTACCTTCACATTTACAACCCAAACGTTCCTTTAGTTCCTTCACAGTTACAACACAAACGTTCCTTTAGTTCCTTCACATTTACAACACAAACGTTCCTTTAGTTCCTTCACATTTACAACACAAACGTTCCTTTAGTTCCTTCACATTTACAACACAAACGTTCCTTTAGTACCTTCACATTTACAACACAAACGTTCCTTTAGTTCCTTCACATTTACAACACAAACGTTCCTTTAGTTCCTTCACTGTTACAACACAAACGTTCCTTTAGTTCCTTCACTGTTACAACACAAACGTTCCTTTAGTTCCTTCACTGTTACAACACAAACGTTCCTTTAGTACCTTCACATTTACAACCCACACGTTCCTTTAGTTCCTTCACAGTTACAACACAAACGTTCCTTTAGTTCCTTCACATTTACAACCCAAACGTTCCTTTAGTACCTTCACATTTACAACACAAACGTTCCTTTAGTACCTTCACATTTACAACACAAACGTTCCTTTAGTACCTTCACTGTTACAACACAAACGTTCCTTTAGTTCCTTCACTGTTACAACACAAACGTTCCTTTAGTTCCTTCACATTTACAACACAAACGTTCCTTTAGTTCCTTCACATTTACAACACAAACGTTCCTTTAGTACCTTCACATTTACAACACAAACGTTCCTTTAGTTCCTTCACATTTACAACCCAAACGTTCCTTTAGTTCCTTCACATTTACAACACAAACGTTCCTTTAGTACCTTCACATTTACAACACAAACGTTCCTTTAGTTCCTTCACATTTACAACACAAACGTTCCTTTAGTTCCTTCACTGTTACAACACAAACGTTCCTTTAGTTCCTTCACTGTTACAACACAAACGTTCCTTTAGTACCTTCACATTTACAACCCACACGTTCCTTTAGTTCCTTCACAGTTACAACACAAACGTTCCTTTAGTTCCTTCACATTTACAACCCAAACGTTCCTTTAGTACCTTCACATTTACAACACAAACGTTCCTTTAGTACCTTCACATTTACAACACAAACGTTCCTTTAGTACCTTCACTGTTACAACACAAACGTTCCTTTAGTTCCTTCACTGTTACAACACAAACGTTCCTTTAGTTCCTTCACTGTTACAACACAAACGTTCCTTTAGTTCCTTCACATTTACAACACAAACGTTCCTTTAGTACCTTCACTGTTACAACACAAACGTTCCTTTAGTTCCTTCACTGTTACAACACAAACGTTCCTTTAGTTCCTTCACATTTACAACACAAACGTTCCTTTAGTACCTTCACTGTTACAACACAAACGTTCCTTTAGTACCTTCACATTTACAACACAAACGTTCCTTTAGTTCCTTCACTGTTACAACACAAACGTTCCTTTAGTTCCTTCACTGTTACAACACAAACGTTCCTTTAGTTCCTTCACATTTACAACACAAACGTTCCTTTAGTACCTTCACTGTTACAACACAAACGTTCCTTTAGTTCCTTCACTGTTACAACACAAACGTTCCTTTAGTTCCTTCACTGTTACAACACAAACGTTCCTTTAGTTCCTTCACTGTTACAACACAAACGTTCCTTTAGTTCCTTCACATTTACAACACAAACGTTCCTTTAGTTCCTTCACATTTACAACACAAACGTTCCTTTAGTTCCTTCACATTTACAACACAAACGTTCCTTTAGTTCCTTCACATTTACAACACAAACGTTCCTTTAGTTCCTTCTTTTAGTCGAGTTTAGTTCAGAAACAATAATTACATACATAAACAATAAACAACTCTAACATTGTAGCTCCATCATAACTTTATTCATCTAATTTAAGCCTAAATATGTTAAAATGTAAGCAAGTAGCTTTCTACTGTGTTTGTTTATGTTCATTAACATTCATTCATGAAAACAATTTAATAATTCAAATCAAACAGAACTCAAAGTGTTTCATGTTTGTGTTTCTAGAAGTCGTACGTGCGATGACCTTTGTGATCGATCAGGGTATGGCTATGTACTGGGGAACGTCCCGCTGGAACGCTGTGGAGATCATGGTAAAGCAGAACAGAGAACCTCAGTAGAACCCCACTGGGACCTCAGTAGAACCTTAGTTGGATCTTAGTAGGACCTCAGTAGAACCTCAGTGGAACCCCAGTAGTTCCCCAGTATAACCTCTAGTAAGACCTCAATAGGATCCTTATTGAAACCTCAGTAGGACCTCGTTAGGACCTTAGTGGAACTTCACTAGGATATCAGTAGAACCTCAGTAGAACCTGAATTGAACATCAGTAGAACCCCAGTAGAGCCTGAATTGAACATCAATAGAACCCCAGCAGAGCCTCAGTAGGACCTGAATTGGACATACGTAAAACCCCAGTAGAACCTGAATTGAACATCAATAGAACCCCAGTAGAACCTGAATTGAACCTCAGTAAAACCCCAGTAGAATCTGAATTGAACCTCAGTAAAACCCCAGTAGAATCTGAATTGAACATTAGTAGAACCCCAGTAGAACCCAAGTAGAACCTGAATTGAACCCCAGTAGAGCCCCAGTAGAACCTGAATTGAACATCAGTAGAACCCCAGTAGAGCCCCAGTAGAACCTGAATTGAACATCAGTAGAACCCCAGTAGAGCCCCAGTAGAACCTGAATTGAACATCAGTAGAACCCCAGTAGAGCCCCAGTAGAACCTGAATTGAACATCAGTAGAACCCCAGTAGAGCCCCAGTAGAACCTGAATTGAACATCAGTAGAACCCCAGTAGAGCCCCAGTAGAACCTGAATTGAACATCAGTAGAACCCCAGTAGAGCCCCAGTAGAACCTGAATTGAACATCAGTAGAACCCCAGTAGAGCCCCAGTAGAACCTGAATTGAACATCAGTAGAACCCCAGTAGAGCCCCAGTAGAACCTGAATTGAACATCAGTAGAACCCCAGTAGAGCCCCAGTAGAACCTGAATTGAACCCCAGTAGAGCCCCAGTAGAAACTGAATTGAACATCAGTAGAACCCCAGTAGAGCCCCAGTAGAACCTGAATTGAACATCAGTAGAACCCCAGTAGAGCCCCAGTAGAACCTGAATTGAACATCAGTAGAACCCCAGTAGAGCCCCAGTAGAACCTGAATTGAACATCAGTAGAACCCCAGTAGACCCCCAGTAGAACCTGAATTGAACATCAGTAGAACCCCAGTAGAGCCCCAGTAGAACCTGAATTGAACATCAGTAGAACCCCAGTAGAGCCCCAGTAGAACCTGAATTGAACATCAGTAGAACCCCAGTAGAGCCCCAGTAGAACCTGAATTGAACATCAGTAGAACCCCAGTAGAGCCCCAGTAGAACCTGAATTGAACATCAGTAAAACCCCAGTAGAGCCCCAGTAGAACCGCAGTAGAAGCTAATGGAGTTAAACTCAATAGAAATGTCCCATCAACATGACTGTGTTTTCCTTTAATAAACACGACCACAAACAGTTGACCTCAGTTTGCAGTAAATAACTACATATAATTATTCATGTGTTCATAAAAACGTGTTGACATTTCTCATAATTATCTAACGACGGTTTAATTTCTTTGAATCTAGTTTTTACTCTTTTTAATCCCTCATTCCTTTATTGTTTTGTAAAGTTCAAGAGCTTCATTCAGCATCAAACTCACCTGTCTGTCTCTCTGTCTCACCTGTCTCACCTGTCTGTCCTATAGGAGGTGTATTCACCTGTCTGTCTGTCTCACCTGTCTGTCCTATATAGGAGGTGTACTCACCTGTCTGTCTGTCTCACCTGTCTGTCCTATAGGAGGCGTACTCACCTGTCTGTCTGTCCTATAGGAGGCGTACTCACCTGTCTGTCTGTTTACCTGTCTGTCCTATAGGAGGCGTACACACCTGTCTGTCTGTTTACCTGTCTGTCCTATAGGAGGCGTACACACCTGTCTGTCTGTTTACCTGTCTGTCCTATAGGAGGCGTACACACCTGTCTGTCTGTTTACCTGTCTGTCCTATAGGAGGCGTACTCACCTGTCTGTCTGTTTACCTGTCTGTCCTATAGGAGGCATACACACCTGTCTGTCTGTTTACCTGTCTGTCCTATAGGAGGCGTACTCACCTGTCTGTCTGTTTACCTGTCTGTCCTATAGGAGGCGTACTCACCTGTCTGTCTGTTTACCTGTCTGTCCTATAGGAGGCGTACTCAGTAGCCCGACAGTTTAACCTGGTTCCTCCGGTGTGTGAACAAGCCGAGTATCATTACTTCCAGAGAGACAAAGTAGAACTTCAGCTGCCGGAACTTTACCACAAGATAGGTACACACACACACACACACACACACACACACAATTTCACAATTTCCCCCTGTCACCAGTCTTTGTGCTAAGCTAGGCTAGCAGTCTTTGTGCTAAGCTAGGCTAGCAGTGTCCCCCCTGTTTAAGTAACTGAGGCCAGGGTTACTGTAGTAGTCCACGTCTAACTAAGGCCTGGGTTACTGTAGTAGTCCAGGTCTAACTAAGGCCTGGGTTACTGTAGTGGTCCATGTCTAACTAAGGCCTGGGTTACTGTAGTAGTCCAGGTCTAACTAAGGCCTGGATTACTGTAGTAGTCCAGGTCTAACTAAGGCCTGGGTTAATGTAGTGGTCCAGGTTTAACTAAGGCCTGGGTTACTGTAGTGGTCCAGGTCTAACTAAGGCCTGGGTTACTGTTGTGGTCCAGGTCTAACTAAGGCCTGGGTTAATGTAGTGGTCCAGGTTTAACTAAGGCCTGGGTTACTGTAGTGGTCCAGGTCTAACTAAGGCCTGGGTTACTGTTGTGGTCCAGGTCTAACTAAGGCCTGGGTTACTGTAGTGGTCCATGTCTAACTAAGGCCTGGGTTAATGTAGTGGTCCATGTCTAACTAAGGCCTGGGTTAATGTAGTGGTCCAGGTCTAACTAAGGCCTGGGTTAATGTAGTGGTCCAGGTTTAACTAAGGCCTGGGTTAATGTAGTGGTCCAGGTTTAACTAAGGCCTGGGTTACTGTAGTAGTCCAGGTCTAACTAAGGCCTGGGTTACTGTTGTGGTCCAGGTCTAACTAAGGCCTGGGTTAATGTAGTGGTCCAGGTCTAACTAAGGCCTGGGTTACTGTAGTGGTCCAGGTCTAACTAAGGCCTGGGTTAATGTGGTGGTCCAGGTCTAACTAAGGCCTGGGTTAATGTGGTGGTCCAGGTCTAACTAAGGCCTGGGTTAATGTAGTGGTCCAGGTCTAACTAAGGCCTGGGTTACTGTTGTGGTCCAGGTCTAACTAAGGCCTGGGTTAATGTGGTGGTCCAGGTCTAACTAAGGCCTGGGTTACTGTTGTGGTCCAGGTCTAACTAAGGCCTGGGTTAATGTGGTGGTCCAGGTCTAACTAAGGCCTGGGTTAATGTAGTGGTCCAGGTCTACACGTGGACCGGGTACTGTGGTGGTCCAGGTCTACATGTGGACCGGGTACTGTAGTGGTCCAGGTCTACACGTGGACCGGGTACTGTGGTGGTCCAGGTCTACACGTGGACCGGGTACTGTGGTGGTCCAGGTCTACACGTGGACCGGGTACTGTAGTGGTCCAGGTCTACACGTGGACCGGGTACTGTAGTGGTCCAGGTCTACATGTGGACCGGGTACTGTAGTGGTCCAGGTCTACACGTGGACCGGGTACTGTAGTGGTCCAGGTCTACACGTGGACCGGGTACTGTAGTGGTCCAGGTCTACACGTGGACCGGGTACTGTAGTGGTCCAGGTCTACACGTGGACCGGGTACTGTACTGTCTGCCTGTCCCTCAGGTGTCGGAGCCATGACTTGGTCCCCGTTAGCTTGCGGTCTGCTGACGGGGAAGTACAACGAGGGGGTCCCCGAGAGCTCCAGGGCCGCCATGAAGGTCCACACACACACACACACACACACACACACACACACCCACACACACACACCTGAATATTATGCTGTACCTTAATGTTAAGCATACCTGAATATTATGCTATACCTGAAAGTTAAGCCATACCTTAATATTAATCTATATCTTAATGTTAAACTATACCTTAATGTTAAGCTATACCTTAATGTTAATCTATACCTTAATGTTAAGGTATACCTGAATGTTAAGCTATACCTTAATGTTAAGCTATACCTTAATGTTAAACTATACCTTAATGTTAATCTATACCTTAATGTTAAGCTATATCTTCATGTTAAACTATACCTTAATGTTAAACTATACCTGAATGTTAAGCTATATCTTCATGTTAAACTATACCTTAATGTTAAACTATACCTGAATGTTAAGCTATACCTTAATGTTAAGGTATACCTAAATGTTAAGCTATATCTTCATGTTAAACTATACCTTAATGTTAAACTATACCTTAATGTTAATCTATACTTTAATGTTAAGCTATACCTTAATGTTAAACTATACCTGAATGTTAAACTATACCTTAATGTTAATCTATATCTTAATGTTAAGCTATACCTTAATGTTAAGCTATACCTTAATGTTAAGCTGTACCTTAATGTTAATCTATACCTTAATGTTAAGCTATACCTTAATGTTAAGCTGTACCTTAATGTTAAGCTATACCTTAATGTTAATCTATACCTTAATGTTAAGCTATACCTTAATGTTAATCTATACCTTAATGTTAAGCTATACCTTAATGTTAATCTATACCTTAATGTTAAGCTATACCTTAATGTTAAACTATACCTTAATGTTAAGCTATACCTTAATGTTAAACTATACCTTAATGTTAAGCTATACCTTAATGTTAAGCTATACAGAGATGAACACAGCAACCGAAAGATGCCTTCACTGGATACAGTAGTCACAGAAAAAATTACTTCCTGTTAGTTCACCTCGTTCTGATTTATATATATATTCATAAATATATATTCATGTAGAAATGTGTGTGTAGCTGCATTCTTTGTTCTTTTTATGTCTGCCTGCCTGTGGTAATACATTACTACTGGTTTAGATATGTTTATAAATAAGCTGTATTATTATCAACCACACAACATATGTTTTAGATCTAACATGAGGCTAATAGTCAACAATCCAGCGTTAAGTATTGAACTACACATAAATAATAATGTTCTACAACACGTGGTGTTTGCTGTCAGATCTAAGAGCCAATCAGCTCTCTGATGTGGGACAGCCAGGCGTTTCCCATCATGCACTGGGCCACGCAGTCGGTGGAGAGCTACTGCGGCGCCTGGCTCTGAAATCGGTGGCCGCCTCGCTCTCATGAGATTATCGTTGACCACGTGTGCATGACGTCAGAGCAAGTCGGAAACAAATCTACCCAGCATGCATTGTGCGCTGATCGCCGGTGATCGATTCTGATCAGAACTGGCGTGTGTGTGTGCATGTGTGTGTGTGTGTGTGTGTGTGTGTGTGTGTGTGTGTGTGTGTGTGTGTGTGTGTGTAGGGGTATGCGTGGCTGAAGGACCGCCTCCACACTGATGAGGGGAAGAAGCAGCTCACTAAGATCAAAGAGCTCCTCCTGCTGGCCGACGGACTGAACTGCACTGCTGCTCAACTCGCTATAGGTGCTGTCTGTCTCACCACCTGTCTGTCTGTCTGACCACCTGTCTGTCTGTCTGACCACCTGTCTGTCTGACCACCTGTCTGTCTGTCTCACCACCTGTCTGTCTGACCACCTGTCTGTCTGTCTCACCACCTGCCTGTCTGTCTCACCACCTGTCTGTCTCACCACCTGTCTGTCTCACCACCTGTCTGTCTCACCACCTGTCTGTCTGTCTCACCACCTGTCTGTCTGACCACCTGTCTGTCTGTCTGACCACCTGTCTGTCTGACCACCTGTCTGTCTGTCTCACCACCTGTCTGTCTGACCACCTGTCTGTCTGTCTGACCACCTGTCTGTCTGACCGTCTGTCTGTCTGTCTCACCACCTGTCTGTCTGTCTGACCGCCTGTCTGTCTCACCACCTGTCTGTCTCACCACCTGTCTGTCTCACCACCTGTCTGTCTGTCTCACCACCTGTCTGTCTCACCACCTGTCTGTCTCACCGTCTGTCTGTCTGTCTGTCTCACCACCTGTCTGTCTCACCACCCGTCTGTCTGTCTCACCCACCTGTCTGTCTGTCTCACCACCTGTCTGTCTCACCACCTGTCTGTCTGTCTCACCGTCTGTCTGTCTCACCACCTGTCTGTCTCACCACCTGTCTGTCTGTCTCACCACCTGTCTGTCTGTCTCACCGTCTGTCTGTCTCACCGTCTGTCTGTCTCACCACCTGTCTGTCTCACCACCTGTCTGTCTGTCTCACCGTCTGTCTGTCTCACCACCTGTCTGTCTCACCACCTGTCTGTCTGTCTCACCGTCTGTCTGTCTCACCACCTGTCTGTCTCACCACCTGTCTGTCTGTCTCACCACCTGTCTGTCTCACCACCTGTCTGTCTGTCTCACCACCTGTCTGTCTCACCACCTGTCTGTCTCTCAGCGTGGTGTCTCCGTAGTGAAGGCGTCAGCTCGGTTCTGCTTGGAGTCTCCAACACGGAACAGCTGCTGGAGAACCTCGGTTCTATCAGGGTGCGTTCTCTCAGATGCTGCACTTCCTCTACGGCGTTCTGGTCTCCGCCTACATTCATGTGTTCACTCGCTTCCAGGTTCTGTCTCAGCTGACTCCGCCCCTCATCGCAGAGATGGACGCCATGCTCG
>JBAMJR010000460.1:367500-390000 GCA_038501785.1 Myoxocephalus aenaeus | reverse complement strand
ATTGGGCCCTGATGCAGACCATTGGGCCCTGATGCAGAGCATTGGGCCTGATGCAGAGCATTGGGCCTGATGCAGAGCATTGGCCCTGATGCAGAGCATTGGGCCTGATGTAGAGCATTGGGCCCCTGATGCAGAGCATTGGGCCTGATGCAGAGCATTGGCCCTGATGCAGAGCATTGGCCCTGATGCAGACCATTGGGCCCTGATGCAGAGCATTGGCCCCTGATGCAGAGCATTGGCCCCTGATGCAGAGCATTGGCCCCTGATGCAGAGCATTGGGCCCCTGATGCAGAGCATTGGCCCTGATGCAGAGCATTGGCCCCTGATGCAGAGCATTGGCCCCTGATGCAGAGCATTGGCCCCTGATGCAGAGCATTGGGCCCCTGATGCAGAGCATTGGCCCCTGATGCAGAGCATTGGCCCTGATGCAGAGCATTGGCCCCTGATGCAGAGCATTGGCCCCTGATGCAGAGCATTGGGCCCTGATGTAGACCATTGGGCCCTGATGCAGAGCATTGGGCCCCTGATGCAGAGCATTGGGCCCTGATGTAGACCATTGGGCCCTGGTGTAGACCATTGGGCCCTGATGCAGAGCATTGGGCCCTGATGTAGAGCATTGGGCCCCTGATGTAGACCATTGGGCCCTGATGTAGACCATTGGGCCCTGATGCAGACCATTGGGCCCTGATGCAGAGCATTGGGCCCTGATGTAGAGCATTGGGCCCTGATGCAGAGCATTGGGCCCCTGATGCAGAGCATTGGGCCCTGATGCAGAGCATTGGGCCCTGATGTAGAGCATTGGGCCCTGATGCAGAGCATTGGGCCCTGATGCAGAGCATTGCAGCTCTGAATCTTTTCATTACAAACGATGCACACGTTGTCGATTATGTCGACTAATCGTTGCAGCCCTATTAGTTAGTTTAATATAATATTAACTTTTATGTTTAGTTAGTTTAATATAATATTAACTTTTATGTTTATATTAACATTAACTTTTATGTTTAGTTAGTTTAATATAAATATAATATTAACTTTTATGTTTAGTTAGTTTAATATAATATTAACTTTTATGTTTAGTTAGTTTAATATAAATATAATATTAACTTTTATGTTTAGTTAGTTTAATATAATATTAACTTTTATGTTTAGTTAGTTTAATATAAATATTAACTTTTATGTTTAGTTAGTTTAATATAATATAATATTAACTTTTATGTTTAGTTAGTTTAATATAATATAATATTAACTTTTATGTTTAGTTAGTTTAATATAATATAATATTAACTTTTATGTTTAGTTAGTTAAAAAAATAAAAAGCTCCTTTTCTGTTCTTCTCGATGTCTAAAGGTTGAGAAATGTTTATTTATTTATATTTATAGTTAAATATAAATTCCTCTTATTCTGTATATTCTTTATTCTTTTCTTATTGTATATGAAACAGTTCATGTGTGTTATATTATTTAATGTGTGTTTAATAATA
This sequence comes from Myoxocephalus aenaeus, assembly GCA_038501785.1. Classification (NCBI taxonomy): domain Eukaryota; kingdom Metazoa; phylum Chordata; class Actinopteri; order Perciformes; family Cottidae; genus Myoxocephalus; species Myoxocephalus aenaeus. The sequence continues at coordinate 388,520 of JBAMJR010000460.1, read as the reverse complement.
TTTGATTTGGTCATTCTAATAACTTCATTTATTTGGGATCTGATGGATTACATACTTCTACTACTACTACTTATACTAATACTACTACTACTTCTACTTATGTTTATACTTATACTAATAGTACTACTTCTACTTCAACAGGAACACCAGTATGACGACCAACATTTCCACCGACAGAAACATTCATTCCTTAAACCTGCAGATATTTACTTTGACCACCAGAGGGCAGCAGAGAGACCTGAGCGGGTAGTATACAGAGTACCTGAACAGGTAGAGAACAGAGTACCTGAACAGGTAGAGAACAGAGTACCAGGTAGAGAACAGAGTACCTGAACAGGTAGAGAACAGAGTACCTGAACAGGTAAAGAACAGAGTACCTGAACAGGTAGAGAACAGAGTACCTGAGCAGGTAGAGAACAGAGTACCTAAGCAGGTAGAGAACAGAGTACCTGAACAGGTAGAGAACAGAGTACCTGAAAAGGTAGAGAACAGAGTACCTGAACAGGTAAAGAACAGAGTACCTGAACAGGTAGAGAACAGAGTACCTGAGCAGGTAGAGAACAGAGTACCTAAGCAGGTAGAGAACAGAGTACCTGAACAGGTAGAGAACAGAGTACCTGAACAGGTACAGAACAGAGTACATGAGCAGGTAGAGAACAGAGTACCTAAGCAGGTAGAGAACAGAGTACCTGAGCAGGTAGAGAACAGAGTACCTGAACAGGTAGAGAACAGAGTACCTGAACAGGTAGAGAACAGAGTACTAGGTAGAGAACAGAGTACCTGAACAGGTAGAGAACAGAGTACCTGAGCAGGTAGAGAACAGAGTACCTAAGCAGGTAGAGAACAGAGTACCTGAACAGGTAGAGAACAGAGTACCTGAACAGGTAGAGAACAGAGTACCTGAACAGGTAGAGAACAGAGTACCTAAGCAGGTAGAGAACAGAGTACCTGAACAGGTAGAGAACAGAGTACCTGAACAGGTACAGAACAGAGTACATGAGCAGGTAGAGAACAGAGTACCTAAGCAGGTAGAGAACAGAGTACCTGAGCAGGTAGAGAACAGAGTACCTGAACAGGTAGAGAACAGAGTACCTGAACAGGTAGAGAACAGAGTACTAGGTAGAGAACAGAGTACCTGAACAGGTAGAGAACAGAGTACCTAAGCAGGTAGAGAACAGAGTACCTGGACAGGTAGAGAACAGAGTACCTAAGCAGGTAGAGAACAGAGTACCTGGACAGGTAGAGAACAGAGTACCTGAGCAGGTAGAGAACAGAGTACCTGAACAAGTAGGTGTGTTCAGCTGTGAGGACAGCTGTGTTCCTACCAGCTCCAGGGTGAGTTATAACAACGACAAACCCTGGTTCACAGCGGAACTCAGAAAGCTAAGACTGCAAAAGGACCAGGCATTCAGGAGGGGGGACAAGGACTTGTACACAGAGTCAAAATACAGGTTTAGCAAGGCGGTGAGAGATGCTAAACGACTGTACTCTGAGAAACTGCAACAACAGGTCTCAGCAAGTGGCTCTGCTTCTGTCTGGAGAGGCTCAGGCAGATCACCAACTACAAGCCCCAAACCCCCCACGCCATGAACGACCTCCGCCTGGCAGAAGAGCTGAACGAGTTCTACTGTCGCTTTGAAAGCCAATGGAGCAGTCCTGACGCCACGCCCCACAGGCCCATCAACCAGCCACAGACCATCATCTCCCCCTCACCCAGCCCATCGGAGGCTCACGCCTCCCCAGTGACGACCCTCACTATTCTGGAGAGGGACGTCAACAGGCTCTTCAAAAAGCAGAACCCCCGCAAAGCAGCGGGCCCGGACTCTGTCTCACCCTCCACCCTGAAGCACTGTGCTGACCAGCTGTCCCCGGTGTTCACTGAGATCTTCAACACCTCTGCAGATGATGACAGGGAATACAGAGAACTGAACCAGGACTTTTTAGGACGGTGCCAGCGGAACCGCCTCCAGATAAACTCCAGTAAGACCAAGGAGCTGGTGGTGGACTTCTGCCGGGGTAAACGCTCTCCTCCGGTACCGGTGAGCATCCAGGGACTGGACATTGAGATCGTTAAATCTTATAAGTACCTGGGTGTCCACTTGAACAACAAACTGGACTGGTCCGACCACGTACACGCTCTTTATAAAAAGGGACAGAGCAGACTCTTTCTGCTGAGGAGACTGAGGTCTTTTGGGGTGCAGGGAGCACTCCTGAAGACCTTCTTTGACTCTGTGGTGGCATCAGCCATCTTTTATGGAGTGGTCTTCTGGAGCAGCAGCATCACGGCAGCTGACAGGAGGAGACTGGACAAGCTGGTAAAGAAGGCCAGCAGCGTGCTGGGGCGTCCTCTGGATACCGTGGAGGTGGTGGGGGACAGGAGGATGATGAGTAAGCTCTCGTCCATGATAAGCCACGCCTCCCACCCCATGCAGGACGCTCTAGCAGCGCTGCACAGCTCCTTCAGTCACCGGCTGATTCATCCCCGGTGTCTGAGGGAGAGGAACCGCAAGTCTTTTCTTCCCGCTGCGGTCAGGCTGCACAACCAGCTGAGCTCCCAGTAGACCACTCTGACAACTGAACACTTGAACTGAACTTGGTCACTTTATCATTGAACTGAACTTGGTCACTTTATTATTCACCTGGTGCAATATTATTACGTATATTATGTGTATTTACGTGCAATACGTTGTCCAGCCATGTCAGCTGCTGGTGTTGGTCCACTGTGTTTCATCAAGTCCAGAGTAAATGCAGCTGTGTACCAAGAGATTTTAGAGCACTACATGCTTCCGTCTGCTGAAAAGCTCTATGGAGATGAGGATTTCATTTTCCAGCATGATCTGGCACCTGCCCACAGTGCCAGAACCACCAGTAACTGGTGTACTGCCCATGGCATTACTGTCCTCGATTGGCCTGCCAATTCCCCTGACCTGAACCCCATTGAGAATTTGTGGGGTATTGTGAAGAGGAAGCTGAAAGACACCAGACCCAACAATGCAAATGAGCTAAAGGCCGCTATTGAAGCATCCTGGGCATCCATAACACCTCAGCAATGCCACAGGCTGATTGCCTCCATGCCACGCCGCATTGATGCTGTAATCCGTGCAAAAGGATTCCCAACCAAGTACTGAGTGCATTAATGGACATTTTCTAATGTTTGATTTTGTTTTGCTGTTATCAATCTTTTTTTTTACTTGGTCTGAGGAAATATTCTAATATTTAGAGATAGGATATTTGAGTTTTCTTAAGCTGTAAGCCATAATCAGCCATATTAATAGAATAAAAGGCTTGCAATATTTCAGTTGATTTGTAATGAATCCAGAATGCATGACATTTTTGTTTTTTTAATTGCATTACAGAAAATAAAGAACTTTATCACAATATTCTAATTTTCTGAGACAGTCCTGTATTTTAATACCAATTGCACTGTTGTTTTCGTTGATTGTTGATTGTTGTTTGTCTCGTCTTACGTCACATGTCCAATGTATGCACCTTCCGCCTCAAAAAATTCCTCGTTTGTGTGAAAACATTCCTGGCAAATAAACGGTTTCTGATTCTGATTCTGATTCTGAAGTAGAGAACAGAGTACTAGGTAGAGAACAGAGTACCTGAACAGGTAGAGAACAGAGTACCTGAACAGGTAGAGAACAGAGTACTAGGTAGAGAACAGAGTACCTGAACAGGTAGAGAACAGAGTACTAGGTAGAGAACAGAGTACCTGAACAGGTAGAGAACAGAGTACTAGGTAGAGAACAGAGTACCTGAACAGGTAGAGAACAGAGTACCTGAACAGGTAGAGAACAGAGTACTAGGTAGAGAACAGAGTACCTGAACAGGTAGAGAACAGAGTACTAGGTAGAGAACAGAGTACCTGAACAGGTAGAGAACAGAGTACCTGAACAGGTAGAGAACAGAGTACCTGAACAGGTAGAGAACAGAGTACCTGAACAGGTAGAGAACAGAGTACCTGAGCAGGTAGAGAACAGAGTACCTGAACAGGTAGAGAACAGAGTACTAGGTAGAGAACAGAGTACCTGAACAGGTAGAGAACAGAGTACTAGGTAGAGAACAGAGTACCTGAACAGGTAGAGAACAGAGTACTAGGTAGAGAACAGAGTACCTGAACAGGTAGAGAACAGAGTACTAGGTAGAGAACAGAGTACCTGAACAGGTAGAGAACAGAGTACTAGGTAGAGAACAGAGTACCTGAGCAGGTAGAGAACAGAGTACCTGAACAGGTAGAGAACAGAGTACTAGGTAGAGAACAGAGTACTAGGTAGAGAACAGAGTACCTGAACAGGTAGAGAACAGAGTACTAGGTAGAGAACAGAGTACCTGAGCAGGTAGAGAACAGAGTACCTGAACAGGTAGAGAACAGAGTACTAGGTAGAGAACAGAGTACCTGAACAGGTAGAGAACAGAGTACTAGGTAGAGAACAGAGTACTAGGTAGAGAACAGAGTACCTGAACAGGTAGAGAACAGAGTACTAGGTAGAGAACAGAGTACCTGAACAGGTAGAGAACAGAGTACTAGGTAGAGAACAGAGTACCTGAACAGGTAGAGAACAGAGTACTAGGTAGAGAACAGAGTACCTGAACAGGTAGAGAACAGAGTACTAGGTAGAGAACAGAGTACCTGAGCAGGTAGAGAACAGAGTACTAGGTAGAGAACAGAGTACCTGAACAGGTAGAGAACAGAGTACTAGGTAGAGAACAGAGTACCTGAGCAGGTAGAGAGCAGTAGAGGTTCTATTTCATTTCTTCTTCATTGGTAACATTTGTGGACGCTTGGGAACCAGTTGGATATTTAGATTATTTAGTTTTCCAGTTGAAATACATTATTTTTCATGTCGTAATAACTGTGGCTCTGTGTAGAGGAAAGTGGGCGGAGCTCCCACGCGGTGTGATGTCACCAGACAGGCGTGAGGAATGCTGGGAATGTCGTCAGGCGGCACACCTGACGACAGCGACACAACAGAGAAAGAAGCCTTTGTTCCAGACACTGGGGGAGAGCCTGAAGGCACCACATGCTGTTTATGTATAGATATAGATATATATTATATTAGTGTGTATATATTATATTAGTGTATATATATATATATATATATATATATATAGTCCGTCTGTGTTTATGGTTAATAATACTGGTGTACTTTTACTTTAAACACATTTAGCTCATAATAATACATGTGTACTTTTACTTTAACAATATTTAGCTCATAATAATACTTGTGTACTTTTACTTTAAACACATTTAGCTCATAATAATACTGGTGTACTTTTACTTTAAACACATTTAGCTCATAATAATACTGGTGTACTTTTACTTTAAACACATTTAGCTCATAATAATACTGGTGTACTTTTACTTTAAACACATTTAGCTCATAATAATACTCGTGTACTTTTACTTTAAACACATTTAGCTCATAATAATACTGGTGTACTTTTACTTTAAACACATTTAGCTCATAATAATACTTGTGTACTTTTACTTTAAACACATTTAGCTCATAATAATACTCGTGTACTTTTACTTTAAAACACATTTAGCTCATAATAATACTCGTGTACTTAAAGTACGCATTAGTGTGTATTAGTCCTTTGCTGCTGCGGATCGATACGTGATCAGATGTGATCAGGTGACCTGGGGAAGCGGAAGTAGTCCGTCTGTGATTGCGGCTTCCGGCGCAGACTCAGACCTGCGCGTCTCTTTAAACTAACTCCAGAGATGCGCGCGCAGCCTGGACCTGCATTCCACACCGGAAGTTTAGAGTCTAGAGTTTAAAGTTTGAAGTTTAAAGTCTAGAGCGTTTAGAGTTTAGAGAGACTCACCCGGGACGTCCATGAGAGCCGCAGGTCCTCTGAGACTAAACCTCATTCAGGCTGCGCTCACACTTCCGCCCCGGCCCTTCAGAATAAAGGTCCTGCCGCAGGACACGTGGGTAATATTTATTATACACAATAGTAGTAATATTCTGAGCTTGAGTAGCAGCTGGGACGTGAATATGTTTTGGTTTGTATTTATTCCCTTAGTGCTACTTTATAGAACTACTGCGACGTTCTGGTTTGATGTTTTGTTCTAATTTTACATCTTTCGATATTTGTTTATACATTTTAAATGTCATTGTGCAAACACTAATACATATATATATATATATATATGACCTCAGTAATTTTATTGTGTAACGCTTTATTTATTTTTTATTTATTTATATTATTTTGTTCATTATTGTCCATTCGTTTGTCATTCTGCTGTATCATGTAAATATACTCTGTGGGGATAATATAGAGTTATATTCAATCTTATCTTAAAAAGAGAAGGGAAGTCAAATCATAATAATATAACGTGTATATTATATTTTAATGGCAGTGGAAATAAACTAAACGAACACACTCGCTCTCATTATTCCCTCACAGATTGTCTGATTGGATAACTTGAAGGCCGTGTCGTCTATAAACATAGTTTATGGTCGTCTGACGGTGACGTGGCTTCAACTTTACATCAGAAACGGTTTTATTGTGGCCTGAATCCAGACTGTTAAAAAAGGCTTTTATTTTGAAGGCGACGTCGCAGAGATGTGTGGGGTTTTATTGTGGCGGGGCAGACAGGCGCAGAGCAGACTGAGGAATGCAGCAGATCCAGAGTCAGAGGAGCACAGGTGAGTCTGCAGGTGAGAGAGAGTCCATGTGACGATGATGATGATGATGATGATGAAGATGATGAAGAAGTGCTGCAGAGCTCAGACAGTTAATGAGCAGAACGCTGTGATCAGAATGAACCAACGACACTGACTGTAAAGAGGAAGAGGAGGAAGAGGAAGGCAATACAAGAGCTTCTACTTCCTGTTTCGTGGTTTCACTTCCCAGTTTGGCTTCAACAGCATCATGAGAGCATTCTGAGCTCACATCTAATAACCAGGATACGTTCACTATCATACCAGTAAAAACCAGTAACGAAACCAGTACAAATGAAACATCAAACCCAGCATGAATCTAGAATTACACCAGTAAATAAATAGTTAATCAACTAAATCTAGTATGAATCCTATATCAGACCCAGTATGAAAACCAGTATACATCAAGCATTCAAACCAGTATAAACCTAGTATGAAAACCAGTATACATCAAGCATTAAAACCAGTATAAACCTAGTATGAAAACCAGTATACATCAAGCATTAAAACCAGTATAAACCTAGTATGAAAACCAGTATACATCAAGCATTCAAACCAGTATAAACCTGGTATGAAAACCAGTATAAGACGAGTATAAAAACCAGTATACATCAAGTATTAAAACCAGTATAAGACGAGTATGAAAACCAGTATACATCAAGTATTAAAACCAGTATAAACCTAGTATAAAAACCAGTATACATCAAGTATTAAAACCAGTATACATCAAGCATTCAGACCAGTATAAACCTAGTATGAAAACCAGTATACATCAAGCATTCAAACCAGTATAAACCTAGTATGAAAACCAGTATACATCAAGCATTCAAACCAGTATAAACCTAGTATTAAAACAGAATGAATCCACCTTTAAACCCAGGAGGAATTTAGTATTAAACCAGAATAAATCTACTATAACCAGTATAACTCCAGCCTAAAACCAGTATGAACCCAGCATCAAACCCGTCTCAAACAACCCACCAGTATAACCAGTATACATGTCAGCATCAATCCCAGCATGAATCTATCAGACGGAACATTAAAAAGTATAAATCTAGTTTAAAACGCGTCATAAATCAAATATATAAAACCAGTAATAAACCAGGTTTACGTCCTGATTTAATCCCAGTACAAACCCAGTACAAACTGGTTGTTCGAGTCCAGCCCGTGTGGGCAGAATGGGAACATTAACACATGAATAGCCCCTCCCCCCTGGGATGGGGGGGGCAGTCAATGGATGCGTTTGTGTCACGAGCGAGCAGGACGAAGGAGACTTCCTGCCTGATCAATAAGCCGATCAGGGGGACAGGAAGTCTCAAAGTATTGAGACTTTCTGTCCCCTGATCAATACGCCGATGGGACAGGAAGTCTCAATCAAAGTATTGAGACTTCCTGTCCCCTGATCAATAAGCTGATCAGTGGGACAGGAAGTCTCAGCACTGATCAATAAGCCGATCAGTAGAACAGGAAGTCTCAATCAAAGTACTGAGACTTTCTGTCCCCTGATCAATAAACCGATCAGTAGGACAGGAAGTCTCAAAGTACTTCCTGTCCGCTGTCCCCAATGGGACCCCTGCAGCTCCGGGTGGGAAGCCCCTCGGCAGGCGTCCCCCAGGGCAGCGGTCCGGGCCCCTTCAGAGGCGGACGCACACTGGACGCTTTGTCCTGCACACATTCCCCCGGACACGCGGAGCAGGAAAAGTACACGCTGCACTCGAACGCCTCATCACGACCCGACTGGCCACTGAACCGGGACCCTGAACACATAAACACCTAGTAGTATATATGTTGTATACATGTAGTATGAGTGTAGTATTTATGTAGAGTAAATGTAGTATAAATGTAGTGAAAACGTAGTATAAATGTAAAATAAACGTAGAATACATGTAGTATATATGTAGAGTAAATGTAGTATAAATGTAAAATAAACGTAGAATACATTTAAAATAAATGTAGTATAAATGTAAAATACACGTAGTATAAATGTAGTATAAACCTGGGGGACGTGTGTTCGAGTCCCTGAGCTGAGTCCTCTTCCAGGACGCCCCTTCAGTCATGTGGTGAAACCAAACCCAGTGAGTCAAACCCAGTGAGTCAAACCCAGTGACCCAGTGAGTCAAACCCAGTGACCCAGTGAGTCAAACCCAGTGAGTCAAACCCAGTGACCCAGTGAGTCAAACCCAGTGACCCAGTGAGTCAAACCCAGTGAGTCAAACCCAGTGAGTCAAACCCAGTGAGTCATTGTTGTCACCCCCCCTCCAGGTTCTTACCGAGCATGGCGGCGCCCTCTGCTGGGAACTCTGGGAACGGTCCCTCTGACGGCACGCTGACGGTCCTGCGGAGGCTCCGCCCCTTTGAAGAGTCTGTGGGGCTCACCTGAGGATCACCTGCAGCCTGGGGTACAAAAGGGCAAATAAATAGAATAGATGAATACGGGGATTAATACAGAGGTTATCTAAAGGTAAGCAAATTAAAACAATAATATCAATGAATGTCATTAATGTCATCAATTAATTACACTTATTTTTAATATGATTTCTGGTACATTTAATAGCATATTCATTTATTTAAGGATTCATTTATTCATGTCTGATTTCAGAATGTTGTGTCCTCCATTATATTGCTGTATTATACTATATATATACTAAGTTTATTTTACATTTATACTACGTTTATTCTACATTTACTCTACATATATTATTATATGTTGTGATTTTTGCTTCATATTCTGTTTTATTTACATTTCTTTATAAATACAGACAAACTTTAATCCTGTCAGATATTAATCTGGTGTTGGTTACATAGACTTTAACTTTAATCAAAGATTTGAAATGAATTAAATTACATTTTTGGATGGATTTCGATTCATTTAACGTTCTCTATTTATCGTTGTGTCTTTTGATATAATACGTGGTTTGAAAGCCGTGAACATGAAGGATGGTCATGAGCTCTGACCTCGTCGTCCTTGTGGAGCAGGATGAGCTGGCTGTCCGTCAGGAGGCAGAACTTCCTCTCCCAGCCGCCGCCGGCCGGACTCTGACCGCAGGAGAAGCGGTGCGCCGGAGGACCTTTGACATCTGAGGAGAGGAGACGGAGTTAAGGAACAAAGCCAGGCTGCATCCCATAATAACCATGAGCCACGTGTGTTTATTATGTGTAATTTGATATGATTGCCTCATATGAGGCTTTCTCTAAATATGGACTTTTCTCTCTGGTCATTGTTATGTTTATAGTTCATCAAAAATGAAGTACGTTTGTGTTTTTCAGCACACTAAATATATTTTTCATGCACGGATGGAAATGTTCACACATCATATTGTAATTAAACTGTAAATTGAGCATATTTAAGAAGAAACTAAACAATAATACACAATGTATAAAAATACACACATGAATGTGTTATGGATCTAAAACCAGTAACGACGCAGAGGATAATATTAATAAAGAACGACAACACCCTTTCTGATTATAGAGACACTTTTATTTAATATATGAAACACACGCTTCACAGAGGAAGTAAACAAACATGATGTCATCAGAAACATCACTAAAGACAAACATCACGAAAGATAAAACATAAACATCACGAAACATAAACATCACTAAAGATAAAAGATAAACATCACTAAAGATAAAACATAAACATCACTAAAGATAAAACATAAACATCACTAAAGATAAAAGATAAACATCACTAAAGATAAAACATAAACATCACTAAAGATAAAAGATAAACATCACTAAAGATAAAACATCACTAAAGATAAAAGATAAACATCACTAAAGATAAAATCATAAACATCACGAAACATAAACATCACTAAAGATAAAACATAAACATCACTAAAGATAAAAGATAAAACATCACGAAAGATAAAACATCACTAAAGATAAAAGATAAACATCACTAAAGATAAAAGATAAACATCACTAAAGATAAAAGATAAACATCACGAAAGATAAACATCAGTAAAGATAAAAGATAAAACATCAGTAAAGATAAAATCATAATCTCCTCGTAGCTCCTCCCACCACCAGAATCCCCTGAAGCAGGTCTGGTCCAGGCTTCTCTCTCTTCATCATCACTCTCATCTCCATCATCATCATCATCATCATCTATGTCTGTTGTTCCACAGTCACAGAGATCTTCTCTGGTAAAACCTTCAGTTCCTCATCAGTTCTTATGTAAGGAAACATCCTCTCAGTGAAGGTGTGTGTGTAGGTGTGTATGTGTGTGTTGGTTTCAGGGTCAGAGAACGACAACGTTCCTGTGTTCCAGTCCAGATTCACTCGGATCCTCTGAGGCTTCTTCTGGACGTTGAGATCAGTGAATAGACCTGATGATGGAGAGTAAGCCTTGTATTTATCTTCACAGAACCATATTGTCCATAATCCAGACCACATGTGTCTCTTCCTGTGGGCAGACTCTGGTGACACGCCCAGTTCCCAGACTATATTGTCTCCAACCTGGACGTCCCAGCTGTGAGTCCCAGAGTTAAATCCTTCAGACAGGATGAGTCTTGGACCAGCAGTGTTTGGGTCCAGAACCACAGGAGTGTAGGAGACCAGGTCCTTCATCTTGCTCCAGATGTTGCAGGTCAGGTTGCCCAGGTGTTTGGCCTCGTCTATCAGCGCTCCTGAGAGCAGCTGTGGATCCTCCAGCAGGGGGCGCTGCTGGACTCGTTCCACTGCAGCCTTGTAGTTGTTGAGGAATGAGACGTCTTCAGCTCTCAGCTCGTCCTCTGTGGCTCTGACTGTGTCTGAAAGAGCTGCTATCAGAGCCTTCTTCTCCTTCATCATCTGACTCTTCTGCTCCTCTTCCTCCCTCAGTGCATCCATCCTGGCCTCCTCTTCCTCCTCTAGAAACTGGTGAAGCTTCTTAAACTGATCCTGAATCTGCCTCTCTGTGCGTCGGGCCTGGACCTTTATGTGTTCTTCTGTTTGACCAAACTCCCCTTGAACACCTTTAAAGACCTTTAACTTCTCCTTTAAGGGCTCCAGAGCTTCCTGAAGCTCCTTCTTGAGTTGTGCAGCCGCTTCATCGATGGGTCTGAATCTGTGCTCGCTGTGTTTCTCTGAGTCTCTGCAGACGACACACACCGGCTGCTGATGGTCCAGACAGAAGAGTCTGAGCTTCTCAGAGTGCAGACTGCAGAGAGGCTCTGAAGCCGTCTGAGCAAAGTTAGGAGGTAGGAAACTCTTTGAATGTCTTCTCTTGCAAAGAGGACACTCCTGGAGGTCCTTCCCTGACCACCAGCTCTGCAGACAGACTCTACAGAAGCTGTGGCTACAGGACAGGATGACGGGGTCTTTAAAGACGTCATTGCAGACCGGACAGCAGAGATCTTCCTCGTGTCTGGAAGCCATTGAGTTTCTGAGGGAAGCTGTAGACTCGGCCGCTCCCTGTTCCCTGAACGCTTCCCTTTGAGTCTTTGTTCTTGTGAGTCTTCTGTTCAGTCTGTGGATTCACCAGCTGGTTGAAGTGGAAGTCTCACAGTGCTCCCAGTGTTCACAGTGCTTCCTCCAGTAGCTGTCCTCTTTTAGAGCTGCTTTTGGTCTGAAGGTGAATCTTAAAGTGCGTCTCTCTCAGTGTGTGTGTGTCAGTGTGTGTGTGTGAGTCAGCTGATGGGCGGAGCTTCCTCATCAGTTTATCAGGTTGAGTTTCATTCCAGACTGATGAATAGTTTATTTTTAGAAGCTGGTTATGACTTCTGTCTTTGTCTCCAGTTCCTCGTTCATCCACACAGGAAATGATCCAAATAAATAATCATGAAAACTCTCACCTGTTTTTCTTCAAACTACAGGTAACTGAAAGTATCTACAGGTTGGAACCATTTGCACCAGTAAAACCACCATATTGTGTCCATTACTCCCACGTGAGCTCTGGGACAAAAGAAACTCTGCAATGATTGTGACACACAGCAATATGTTCACTATTTAAGGGCGTGACGAATAAACAAAATGTATTAAAAATATAGTGATCAATTATTAAAAAGGTATAAATACCCTAATGTTGGGACTTCACAGAGAGAGAAGCCTACATGTAAACATAAAACCCTAAACTGGTTTAAACTGCACCTTCCCCCCATCGGGCGTTAAAATCTCCCCTCAGTGTGAGATTTGGTTCAAACCACAACACTGACGCCTCATTGGACGAGAGCCCCGGGAACCCCTGTGACACGGCCATCACCAGGACTATAAACATTAGTGCCCACCCTCACACTGACTCACGTTAGTGAAAGGAGGTCACAACAATCTACTTGGATCCTGAAGGAGGAAGGGCCAACTTGACCCGTGCTCCCCCGACTTTAACCTGCAGAAGGAAGATCACGGAATTCCCGGATTCTTCAAATTCCCCGCTTCCATATACGGAGGATCAGCTGCTTAGACGAACAACTCCGAAGAAACTCGTCCGAACAAATGCGAAGGAACTCGGACGGACAAGTCTGAAGACACTCGGACGAACAAGTCCCAAGACACTCGGACGAACAAGTCCCACAAATAAGTCCCAAGACACTCGGACGAACAAGTCCCACAAACAAGACACTCGGACGAACAAGTCCCACAAACAAGACACTCGGACGAACAAGTCCCACAAATAAGTCCCAAGACACTCGGACGAACAAGTCCCACAAACAAGACACTCGGACGAACAAGTCCCACAAACAAGACACTCGGACGAACAAGTCCCACAAACAAGACACTCGGACGAACAAGTCCCACAAACAAGTCCCAAGACACTCGGCCGAACATGACGTCACCAGGACTATAAACATTAGTGCCCACCCTCATGCCGACTCACGTTAGTGAAAGGAGGTCACAACAATCTACTTGGATCCTGAAGGAGGAAGGGCCAACTTGACCCGTGCTCCCCCGACTTTAACCTGCAGAAGGAAGATCACGGAATTCCTGAAATGCGAAGAAACTCGGCGGAACAAGTCCGAAGACACTCGGACGAACAAGTCCCAAGACACTCGGACAAACAAGTCCCAAGACATTCGGACAAACAAGTCCCAAGACACTCGGACAAACAAGTCCCAAGACATTCGGACGAACAAGTCCCAAGACATTCGGACAAACAAGTCCCAAGACATTCGGACAAACAAGTCCCAAGACATTCGGACAAACAAGTCCCAAGACACTCGGACAAACAAGTCCCAAGACACTCGGACAAACAAGTCCCAAGACATTCGGACGAACAAGTCCCAAGACATTCGGACAACCAAGTCCCAAGACATTCGGACGAACAAGTCCCAAGACATTCGGACAAACAAGTCCCAAGACATTCGGACAAACAAGTCCCAAGACATTCGGACAAACAAGTCCCAAGACATTCGGACAAACAAGTCCCAAGACATTCGGACAAACAAGTCCCAAGACATTCGGACAAACAAGTCCCAAGACATTCGGACAAACAAGTCCCAAGACATTCGGCGGAACAAGTCTGAAGAAATGCACGCAATTAAGAGACTTGTATCTGGGCAGATGTCAGTGTGAGTCCTGTATGTACTAGTACTAGGACGGGTTACATACAGAGAGGTACTAGTACTAGGACGGGTTACATACAGAGAGGTACTAGTACTAGGACGGGTTACATACAGAGAGGTACTAGTACTAGGACGGGTTACATACAGAGAGGTACTAATACTAGGATGGGTTACATACAGAGAGGTACTAGTACTAGGATGGGTTACATACAGAGAGGTACTAGTACTAGGATGGGTTACATACAGAGAGGTACTAATACTAGGATGGGTTACATACAGAGAGGTACTAATACTAGGACGGGTTACATACAGAGAGGTACTAGTACTAGGATGGGTTACATACAGAGAGGTACTAATACTAGGATGGGTTACATACAGAGAGGTACTAGTACTAGGATGGGTTACATACAGAGAGGTACTAGTACTAGGACGGGTTACATACAGAGAGGTACTAGTACGGGTTACATACAGAGAGGTACTAATACTAGCACGGGTTACATACAGAGAGGTACTAGTACTAGGATGGGTTACATACAGAGAGGTACTAATACTAGGATGCTGTATTTCTGTGTGTGAACCTGCAGAGGGCGCTGTGGCTCCACATGATCAGCTGTTTACTTGCTGCTCATCACTCCAGGAAGAGGATTAAATAGAGAGAGAGAGAGTGTGTGTGTGTGTGTGTGTGTGAGAGAGAAACAAGAGCTACGTGTGTTTGTCCTGTCGGCTGGAACGAGAACACAGATGGTGCTTTCACTGTTGCCCGACTGTGCTGGGAGCATTCAGCGTTTGGCTGGGTAAACACAAAAAAATACACACACACACACACACACACACACACACACACACACACTTAATCTTTGGTCTCTTTAACGTTAATGTGCTGCGAGTCGCGACCTTTTTAAAATCCGCCACCATGACCTCACAGACACACCTGGGGGCGAGTGGACATCCCGTCACAGCGGAGACAAAACAACAACAACAACAACAACAACGGCCTGGTTTCCTGCCTCTGGGCTGCTACAACATGTCTTTAAATCTTTAAACAAACTCTTTGGTATGACTCATACTCGGGTCAAAGGTCAGGCGTTTGTGGACGAGCTGAGGAGCAGCAGCAGCTATTTCTGGCTGCCAGCGGCCCCCAGGGGCCGGAGGTCACACCTGCTCAGAGCTGCTGGGGAAAGAGCAGCGGCCCACAGGAAGTGGAGGAGGAGAACACCAGGTGCACCGTCCTGGGTCTGGAGCTCGGTGGGGGCGGGGCTTAACCCTCGTACCTGTCTGTTGTTCCATGCGGAGAAGGGGGCGGAGCTTCCTGACGCTCGTCTGCTTCCTGTTTCTCTTTTTTTTGGGCATGAAAACAAACAATAGGACCGATTGTCACGAAAACCACGAAGACAAGTTCCATCATGGTTTACTTTTCACCTGTGTGTGTGTGTGTGTGTGTCTGTGTGTGTTTATGTGTGTGTCTGTTTGTGTGTGTTTGTTTGTCTGTTTGTGTGTGTTTATGTGTGTGTGTGTTCATGTGTGTAGAGAAACTTGACTCCAGACACACCTCCACTGGGAATGTATGAGAGCTGGGGAGAGTCAACCACCTGTCCCCACGCACACACACACACACACACACACACACACACACACACACAATTCAAGAAATGTAAGAAAGTGTGAACAGTATTTTGAGCTTGATGAAGTCATGAGACATGTCCTGCACCACAACAACAACAACAACACAACAACAACAACACCACCGGTTCCTCGTTTGGATCCTGTGTGTTTCCTACATTTAAAAAGATCATTTTACGAGTCAAGAAAAGCCGTAAAAGTGTTGCGCAACCAGAAAGAAGCCCCACCAGGAAGTTCTCACAGCTCCAGGTCACGTGACCTTTGACCCCGCTGCTCATGTATCCGCTGCACAAAGGATTGTGGGTAACATCCTGGTATTCCTGGCTCACGCTATGTTTGTAACGGTCAGACGTCACAAACGTTCACAGATAAACACTATTTACACGCTAGAGGTATTTATACTAAAGGGAAAGGGCAGACTAGGCCTTTAAAAGAAGGAGGAGCCAAACAAGCTGGGGGAGGGGCCAACCAATCAACTGACCAACCAGGCTCGTCCTTCCTGTTCCCAAACACACACACACACATAAACATGTCTCTACCTTTACTTTAACCCTTCAGGGTCTGAGGCCTTTTTCTTGATTTTACATAATTTCTTAAATTCACCTTTTAAAAAGGCACTTGCATATCAGATACATATCCATGTGTTACATCAAAAATTGCAGAACAGTCTCAGCTCTCTATATAATGAGGCTCCATTGTCATAAGGCACAAGTGTAAAGTGATAATATGCCCTAAAGCTGAAAAATGTAAGCTTGATTTTTTAAATTCTTCATATCTCTTGTGAAAACATAACTTTACTCATGTGGATGAACTGTTTTGGTGATGGGACTTGGTTTACCAAAGGTTTTACGTTCACATAAGCAGTGGAATATATTAATAAAATGGTAGATACATGTAAATAAATGTCTAAAACAAAATTTTGTATTATTGTTTTATGAGTAGAAATGTTGTCTGTCACTACTTTCACCAAAACAAAATATTTACTATATATTTGAGTCAAAATATGTGCTATAGAAAAAGGTCCTTAGGGATTTCCTGAGTGTTCATTGGTAGTTTCACACAAAATGTCGACGGACACACGAATCCACAAATCCCGGTGAAAGGCGGAGCTCCACACAGACTCCACAGGCTGTGAGCTCCTGTGAGAGTCATGTAGGAGCTCAGACTCCACAGACTGTGAGCGCCTGTGAGAATCATGTAGGAGCTCAGACTCCACAGGCTGTGAGCGCCTGTGAGAATCATGTAGGACCTCAGACTCCACAGGCTGTGAGCGCCTGTGAGAGTCATGTAGGAGCTCAGACTCCACAGACTGTGAGCGCCTGTGAGAGTCATGTAATACAGTGTTTTTCAACCTTTTTTGAGCCGCGGCACATTTTCTACAATAAAAAAATCCTGCGGCACACCAACAACCTAAAAAGTTACAAAATGTCACATTGTAGCATAACACAGCATATATGGTAGATCATTATTGCGCTACCTACTGGCATGGAAGAGTATTCAGTGTTTCAAGTAAACCAGATTTCTCCATCAGACAAAAAAAAAGAAGTGTTATCACTTTGTTAGAAAAATGAAAATAAAGTTATGCAAAAAAGAACTAATATTTAGTTACTACTAAATAGCTTATTGTGGAAAACAATAAGATATTGCAAAACAAAACAGAATGAGTGTAGATATGTGAGCATCAGGTTATATCAGTATTAGTGCTGCTTTCCTCTACACATCTTTTTAAAACGGGGTTGTAGATTTGATACGGCTCTCAGTTCATGCTCCATGATGAGAGACACAACAGCAGAAAGACCTCAGAGATCTCATAAAGATCGGCTTTTGGCGAAATGCCAAGAATTGGCGCATGCGCAGCGTAACCTGTTAACGGCGGACGGTGAACATTTAAAATCAGCATTTCCTCTTCCACCTGTAATAAATACCTGTAATAAAGGTATTACACCTGTAATAAATACCGCCCCAGTTTGATACATACTGACTTAAAGGAAACATGGTGTTCATTTATTTTAATGACGACCACAAAGTGAGCAGGCTTTATCACTGCAGGGTGTTTTTCAGGCTTTTGGAAGAATATTTCCAGAGCCTCTCTGAGTCAGAAACGTCATTGATGAGCTCCAGGCTGTTTGTCTTGACCTGCAAACACATGAACTGTTAGGCTTTAACAGTGAGAGCTCATATCTTAAAATACTGATAGCTTCAGCAGCAAATCCCATTGTGAAAAGCACGCGACATATTTTTCGCCGCTGTCTCTCTCTGCTGTGTCTCACCTGCGTTCAGCGCATCGGGCAGAACTCCACCGTGCGCGACACAGAGAGCAGAGAAGAGTTGTAGACGCGACCCAGAAATGACATGCTGTGTAGATAAGATCAATAACATACGGCCGTGTAGTTTGTTTAATAGCAGAACAAGGTGCAGACCTGTTCTATATCACTCTGCCAGCCACTATATTGCAGCTCAGACGCTCAACAATGGAAAATCATTTGCGGCAACTAAATAATATTTTTTTGGACTAATTAAGTGAAATTGGACATTTTCCCACGGCACACCTGATGATCTCTCACGGCACAGTGGTTGACAATCACTGATGTAGGAGCTCAGACTCCACAGGCTGTGAGCTCCTGTGAGAGTCACGTAGGAGCTCACAGAGCAGGGGGCCGGAACTCAAGATTCTCACGCATCCAGCAACATCTGAATCATATTTCTGCGCCGTTTTTTCGCGGAGATATTAATAAACATCTGTAAACATCATATTCCGCGTGGAGGCGGGCGCGGACCCCAGAGGGTTAAAGGTAGTACTTTATGAATATGAGTTAGTCAGGTAAGAAAACGTAACATCTGTGTGCAGAGCTAAGCTAAGCTAGCTAGGAAGTAGTAAATAACGATCAGATTGTTATCTTTCAGACGGTCCCTGAACGCATCATGTGCGACGAACACTTCCTTTAGAAAAAGCTTTACATTCTGATATTTCATAAAAACATTTTATTCTTCACGTCTCATTTAAAACCTCAAATAAAGATGAGATAAAATAACGTGTTTACTTTAATTGTTAAAAACATTAAACTCTGAGCTCTGAAACTATGATGTCATGATTGATTGTCACATGACTGTTGGTCACATGACCTGCAGTCACATCAGTGCTGGAAGGTATTTAAACTAGAAAAGGAAAAACAAAACTATAAATATAAGAAAACTGTGAAATCACCACCGAACTAACCGGTTATTTATTATGTATAAATATATACGAATATATACAAACGACCCCGACACACACACCCCGCTGTGGTCATGTGTCTATTATATTATATGATGTTCAAGATGGTACTTTAACCTCAGAAATAAAGGATCTTCTCTGTTGTCCATCAGAGCCTCGTTTAATATTTCATATCTAAAGGAGCTGACTGCAGCAGGACTCGCTCCCTGAGCTGTCAATCAAGAGGGGGCGGGGTCTCAGGGGTCAAAGGTGACGTCTCCTCTCATCAGCCTGACGAGAGACAATCCTGAGTCTTTGTTCTGCTGGAGAACCTGAGCACGACCGTTTGTTCTAGTATTCATAGTGTTTTATTTTATTAAAGTAATACAAATATATTTAATGATATTTATAGCAGTGGTAGGCCGTCAGGGCCTGCTAAGTTATAGCTATTTTATAATTTAATAGTTTTTCACAAATACACTACATGTGTAGTGTATTTGGGTTAGCCTGCACCGGGCTCAGACCAGGATCCGGGCTACATCCTGTTGGTCTCTCTGTTACATCCTGTTGGTCTCTTTGTTACATTGTTACATCCTGTTGGTCTCTCTGTTACATCCTGTTGGTCTCTCTGTTACATCCTGTTGGTCTCTTTGTTACTTTGTTACATCCTGTTGGTCTCTCTGTTACATCCTGTTGGTCTCTCTGTTACATCCTGTTGGTCTCTGTTACATCCTGTTGGTCTCTTTGTTACTTTGTTACTTCCTGTTGGTCTCTCTGTTACATCCTGTTGGTCTCTTTGTTACTTCCTGTTGGTCTCTTTGTTACTTCCTGTTGGTCTCTCTGTTACATCCTGTTGGTCTCTTTGTTACTTTGTTACATCCTGTTGGTCTCTCTGTTACATCCTGTTGGTCTCTTTGTTACTTTGTTACATCCTGTTGGTCTCTCTGTTACATCCTGTTGGTCTCTTTGTTACTTTGTTACATCCTGTTGGTCTCTCTGTTACATCCTGTTGGTCTCTCTGTTACATCCTGTTGGTCTCTTTGTTACATCCTGTTGGTCTCTTTGTTACTTTGTTACTTCCTGTTGGTCTCTCTGTTACATCCTGTTGGTCTGTCTGTTACATCCTGTTGGTCTGTCTGTTACATCCTGTTGGTCTCTCTGTTACATCCTGTTGGTCTCTTTGTTACATCCTGTTGGTCTCTTTGTTACTTTGTTACTTCCTGTTGGTCTCTTTGTTACATCCTGTTGGTCTCTTTGTTACTTTGTTACTTTGTTACATCCTGTTGGTCTCTCTGTTACATCCTGTTGGTCTCTCTGTTACATCCTGTTGGTCTCTTTGTTACTTTGTTACTTTGTTACATCCTGTTGGTCTCTCTGTTACATCCTGTTGGTCTCTCTGTTACATCCTGTTGGTCTCTTTGTTACTTTGTTACTTTGTTACATCCTGTTGGTCTCTCTGTTACATCCTGTTGGTCTCTCTGTTACTTCCTGTTGGTCTCTGTTACATCCTGTTGGTCTCTTTGTTACATCCTGTTGGTCTCTTTGTTACATCCTGTTGGTCTCTTTGTTACTTTGTTACTTCCTGTTGGTCTCTTTGTTACATCCTGTTGGTCTCTTTGTTACTTTGTTACTTTGTTACATCCTGTTGGTCTCTCTGTTACATCCTGTTGGTCTCTCTGTTACATCCTGTTGGTCTCTTTGTTACTTTGTTACTTTGTTACATCCTGTTGGTCTCTCTGCTACATCCTGTTGGTCTCTCTGCTACATCCTGTTGGTCTCTTTGTTACATCCTGTTGGTCTCTTTGTTACATCCTGTTGGTCTCTCTGTTACATCCTGTTGGTCTCTTTGTTACTTTGTTACTTTGTTACATCCTGTTGGTCTCTCTGTTACATCCTGTTGGTCTCTCTGTTACATCCTGTTGGTCTCTTTGTTACTTTGTTACTTTGTTACATCCTGTTGGTCTCTCTGTTACATCCTGTTGGTCTCTTTGTTACATCCTGTTGGTCTCTCTGTTACTTTGTTACATCCTGTTGGTCTCTTTGTTA